>JAYMSZ010000522.1:0-19205 GCA_036897665.1 Pelargonium citronellum
GGAATGGCAATGGCAATGGGAATCATTCCCATTCCCATCAAAATTCTAATCCAAACGCAGCCTTAATTAATAACATAATGAAGAGATTACACATTACAGTTCTATGCTACTAACTGGTTCTTAAACAAATATATATATGTAAATATATAACAAAATTTAGATACAGAAAAATAATGATGGTAAGTTGCTAGTACAATTAAATGGCTATTATATTTATATTGCAGAAGATTTTGGTATCTTGTACTGTTTCTTGAGGAACTTAGAGGCCTCTGAATCAGTCCTGTGACACAGAATTCTCAGTAGAATCCTGGATTCAGCACCCTCTTCGCTTTCACCACCTTCCGCTTCAACACTGCTAGTACTCTTCAACCTCTCGATCAATTCTTGCGTCTGCAAACAATTGAAACGGATAATGTTGGATCATCATCTTAGAAATTTGCATGCACCAAAATTGAATCAACTAAATTTAATAAATAAAAAAATTACTTTGGCTAACTGAGAATCTCAATTATCTGAAGAAACACGAGCACAATATCATTCTTAGATTTCGGATTTTAGTCTGGTTAAAATATGAGTTTATATCTTTATATTCACAACTTTCTTTAAGCTTTTGTTACAGTAGATTCTCAACTCATAATTTTCTTCCCTTCAACCCATGCATGCCAAACAGGGACACAGACAATCCTCTCTCAGCAATACATTTGTGTAAGAAATAGAACCCGGGAAAATATATTCCCAACGACCAAAATGCACAAGAGGCTTTTAGTTTTCCAGCATTTTATCATATAATGTCAGTAACTAATATATATAACCATAAAAGGCTAACCTCATGGCTCTGCAACTCAATTACTTGCTTAACACGTTCAACTTCGCTTTCAATTACTTCTTGTGGAAGTCCTTCTCCTCCAGAAAAAAAGAACTCCTAAAAAATACACCCACAATTATGTAAGAAGGAGAAAAAAATATGTTTTGACCTACAAAGATTAAGACGTACCTTGTATTGTTTATAATGCACCTAATTTGGTGAAGTAAACACTATGCCACATGAGTTCTTTAGTGTGGAAAACAAAAAGTAGAATGTGATATTTCTTGTATTTGATTATAGGAGAGAACCCTTTATATAGGGTATACAAGAGTTGACCAATATAATAATACATGAAATGTAATATACTTTGTTGACCTAAAGCTCGCGAGTTCAAGTCCTATCACCACCCTAATTAAATTCTACTCCCTCCATCTTATAATGAATGTCATGTTTCTCTTGCATTTTTGCCCTAAAAGAAGTGTTTTGTTTTCTATTTTAGAAATTTAGTTATACATGAATTATCAATAGTATCACTATAATAACTTATTTAACATCCCTTAAGTTTGTTAGGACACATGTTCATGGAGTTACAAGAGAAAATGTACAACAATATTAACTAATTTCTCAAATTAGACAAGACACTCATTTTGGGACGGAAGTAGTATCAGATTGACAGATTCTAGTACAGGGCAAGAAGAAGACTTGTGCATGAGTCACGTTCAAAGCGATAATAAACTTGCACGTGAGCGGGCGTTTAATTGGGCTTTAACTATCATTTTAAACTTATAGTTGAGCTAGTCCTCCAACATTTAGCAAATGTGATTTTCAAATGCCTCTATTCAGGATCAATTGCTCCTTTGGCAGACATAAGGCATCTATATTAGTTACCAACAGAACTGTTATCATTTATTTGACTCCTTGTTTCTGTTTAATGTACAGTCCAAGGGTCACTTCACAAATACCTTTAAGATTTCTAGATCTTCTTCTAATAGTTTTGCATCGGCTGGGGAGAAAAGTCGATATGGGCCTCCATCTAATAAAACACGGAGCAAACCATCCTAGCAGAAGAAACACTTCAAATAAGATAAGAGTTAAGGATTTAGTGAAGACTTATTGAAAGAAGAGACAAGGTAAAACCCGTGACGCTTTAAGGAGACTTGTCACGACGCGATCCCTAAGTGGATCCACAATTATTTCACATATTTGACCAAGTTCCTGAAACATTTATAAGACAGTCAGTCCTGTTCTTAGTATCAATCAACAAAACCTTAGACAGAGATACGTAAGTTTAACTATTTACATGGTAACAACTCTATTGAACGGAATTTTAAACTCGAAACATATTATTAGGCTGCACCATGTGTGTTGGGTTGATATCTAAAATCACATGGGACGCATTTGGTCACTTTAGGAAAACCAAAATGAGAGTATGCCCCAAAGTTCTGAACATTGTTCAGCTTTACAAACCAAATATATAAACATTTCGTGTGATTAAACATCTTAACATTACACTAAAATAGAAAGATGCGACATGACATAAATCTTACCACATCAAGTGGTTCCATTAGTGCTTCCAATCTAGATTGAGAAACACTCGGTTTATATAAGTTGTCAATGAATGGCACCCTTAGATCCCAAAAGATAATTTTAGTTCCTGATAGATGTCACAATTCAAATAACCAGTAAACTATTTTTGTTTCTCAAGGAAACAGATGTGGAAAGCACAAGTCTTACCAGTAAACTCACAAATGCAGTCAATTGCAGCATTTATATCCTTCCTAGTCCCATCAAATGTGTCATCCTGTGTAAACCCTTCAGAATTCTCATCCATGGATTCCTCTACAAACAAAAGGGTCAACACAACAAACATAACCAAAGATACCATGTTGGAGAAAATGGAGCTGTATTATGTTATTTTCAAGGATAATATATTCCAGAGAAAATTTACAAGAATAATGAAGAAAATATCATTTACAAATTGGCGTCCAACCAGACCAACACTGTACAAAGAGGTGTCAAAATCAGAGACAAGAAATGTATCAAGTCAAGCCAGAAGGGACGATATATTGATGTTCTTACCGTCCATGCACTACTTAGTATAATTCATAAAGAATGAGCCAGCCAGAATCAGTATGCATACAATGTAATGGCTTTTCTCAGAAAGAGGTCAACAACAGATTCTACCAGGCACCAGAAAACTAACTTTCTTCTTTAAGTTTAGCTTAGACCATCAAGAAAGTAAGCCACTGAGGAGACTACTTTAGTTGGGTAAGTTTTTATATGTATTATATAAATGAAACATGGTTTACATAACTAGAATTAATGTAACAAACAAAGTTAGATGCTCACGTGGCCTTTTCGTCGCCCATTTTTCCAAAATGTTCTCTTCCAACTTGTTTAGTTGACTAATTGCATACTGTTATTAACACAAAAACCTTGTATGAGAATACCATATGTCAAAGACGTGGCCAACTAAGCATTAGCAAATAAAACAAAAGAGTATTAGAACACAATAGTTAGTTTGATTCAAAGCAAAGCCTCAAGAAATGTTTATAATAAAATGGCGCCATTAAAGTATACTAATCAAGGTACTCAGACAACCATACATATATTCACCAAATGTACAAGACTCTTAGAACAGAAACATAATTCAAATTTTCAAATCATCAAGTACATATCTTTTATAAGAGAATTACAAGAAATCTATGAAGAATTGTGTTCACAGTAAAGCCTAAAGAGACAAATCCAATAGATTGAAAATCAAAATGTTAGAGAATGTTGACAGTAATCTTCACCCTTAATTCATGCTAACTGTTTTAAAGAGATCATGTGCATACTTTTATTGGACACTTGACTTGCACAACCATTAATCTTTATGACACTTGCCGTCCACAAGAACTATTTTGTAAACATTAAGGGACAATCTTATTGGTGATTGACTTTACTCTTGAGCCCTTTGTTTTTGTGTTTAATTAAGTAATAATTAGCTTGTGTGGAAGATATTCTTGGCAAACTAAATATAGTTTATTATCGAAAAGGAAAATGGACATTAAAAATGGACATCCATTTTGAGCACATCAGATCAAATGGATTAAACAGCCAGTACAACAAATCTAGGGGAAATTATTATAAAATCCTACATTCCAGGTCAGCTTCATGGTTGCTGGACATCTTGTGATCAATACTAGTAAAGATACGAACCCAAAAGCCTCAGCTGTTAGGTAGACAGGCCAGGTGGGATATGAAGTGGTATCAAACTCCACATACTTTCAATATGGATCAAGAATTAACAGGGAAGCAACACAAACACGCAAAGCAAGACCAAACTATCTCCCACAACAAATTTTCCAACCCAAAAGTCCAAGTTATTGGGTGTAGGGGTCCAACTAGTACATGAAGCGGTATTAAACTATAAACAATGTTTAAAATGATCCTGAGAACATTTTTTTTAAAAGAGTAGTATCTTCTGTTTACTTCTTAGTTTTAGTCTCTCTTTTTCTTTTCTTTTTCTCATTTAAAAATAAAAATAAAAAGTTTTCGCCAGAGGCTTTCAAATAATATAGCATTACAATAAGGGGTAATTACAGAAGGACCCCCTGTCCTTTACACCTTCTGTACTAGGCACCCATATTCTTTTTTCGTCACTGTAGGACCCCCTCATCTATGCATCGCCCTATCTGTTTATTTTTCCATCCGTTAAGTCATTAAATTACTATTATGCCCTCATCTTCAACCTCATTCAAATATGGAAAATTCAATCTCTTCTCTCTCCATTTTTCTCTAATCTCTTCTTCTCATGTTACATCCATCAACAATAAAAACCCAAATCACTTCATCTTCTCAAATTTGATCTTTTATCTCTTCATTTTTCTCTAATCACTTCTTCTCAAATTAACCCCACAAACAACAGTGACCGGAGACCACCACCGTCGTACCGCCATGGTTGAAGTTGTCTCATCTCGCCGGTCTCGTCAACGGTTTGAGGTCATCAACGCTAAATCTGGACTTCCGTCAACGAGAACACAAACTTTATAAGGTTTTAGTTTTGTGTTTGATTTGATATTGACCTTTATTTTGTGTTTTATTATTGGTTTTTTGTTGAATTTGTGTGTTGTTTTTTGTTTTAATTTGCAAAACTTTCTAGTTTTCGACAAAAAAAATCATATTCCGACAAAAATTTCTAGATTCTGGCAAGATTTTTTAGATTACGGCAAAAAATTTCAGATTCCGGCGGTGTTATGAAGTTTCCAGCGACGTATCAATAACTTGTTCTTGGTTAATGAAGATGAAGCGAAGGGTATTTTTGGAATTTCACTAAAAAGCTGGGTCATATGCTGGGCACAAGATCTAATAGTACCAATTCCGTCAAATATAATTGACGGAATGGTAGAAGAAAATGATAGGGGGTCCTACTGTTGAATAAGGGGTGTCTAATGCAGAAGGTGTAAAGGACAAAGGGTTTTTCTGTAATTACACCTTACAATAAAGATAGAAATTACTCAGATTTCTACAAGAGTGATTTTATCATGCTTCCTTCTAAGAAAGTGAATATTAATCTATTTGCTTTCTCGAATCTATGATAAATACAGTACACATACACAAGTAAAAAAATCTAGGATATTGCACATAACAGCATGGTTGGCTAAAATCCAAGGGATTGATGTCTTAGCCTAATCATGGCACCAGTCTGTCAGATATCTAACTAATAAAACAATACTAGTCTTGAACTCTCAGTGGAACTCCTTTATTTCAGTTCTGCAATGGACTACACCAACTCTAGAATCACATGTATGTAAGAAAACAAGAAAATACAAACAAAACAAAACAAAGTAGAGAGCCAGTCAATTCTGAAAAAAATACACTTATGAATTGATAAATAAAAGGTGAAGCTTCGACTCACATATAAAGTATTTAATTGAACGCAAAGAGTTGGTGTCGTCAGGACAATAACTTCAGTGGAGCTTTTCTCATCATCGGGCTGCCCAGAGTCAAATATATCCAACTTCATAAAAGACTTTATTCCAACTCCCTTACTGTATCGTGTCAAAATAGGCACTGGTGGAATTATATCATCCTTACTAGCTGCATGGACAAAATAGCACTTCAAGGTCCAATTTGTAGATGTAGAAGAGCAGAAAGAAGTTCAACACAAATTATGTGGAGAAGAATGTAATAATGAGAGAGAAGATGAAAACACACAAGAAACCTACCAGTAAACAGAAATGCCTTTTAGAGCAAATAATTTTTCTTATTTAAAAAAAAAGAAAAAAAAAAAGAGCAGTGCTCTGTTGTCGTCCACTAAGATAAGCACGACCAACCAAGCAACATGATTAATCAATCACTGACCGGAAAAAGATGGGAGACAACATTATCTAGAAAAGCTTGGATCTAATAACTCACCAATAGCCCCCTAGGGGGTGACGCAATGGTCAAGACACACATCTCCACGTAGGAGGTCGTGAGTTCAAATCTCATTGCGTCGGGGGGGGTGGGGTTTGGGTTAAAAGGGGAGAGCTACCCCTGTTGTGTAGCTCAACTTTAAAAAAAATAAATAAAAAAAATAATGCACCAATAAAAACAGAATGGATATTGATTAGGCTTAAAAATCCATAAATAATGGCAACGAATGACGAGGCAACATGTGGCGCCCGAGCCCCACATTCCACCTTCACCCGAGAGACCGCTTCGTCCAAGTTCCATTGGGATATAAGAGCTTACAACTGGATACTAAAACCACCTTTGCATGGTCACCTTTCTGTCAACCGTTTCCCATGAATAGTCACCTTTCTAGAAACCCCACCTTATATGGCCACCTTTCTAGCAACCTCACCTCATTATTTGTGGACCAACTAGCATGATTTGTGAACCGCCTGGTCTGCCTCACAAGAATCAGGGATGATCTCGCAAGGGTGACGACCTTCCCACAAATATGACAACTTTTCTACCAAGGTGGTGGTACCTCCCACCAAGGTGGCAACCTTCCTACTAAGGTGGTGCTACCTCCCAACCAAGGTGACGACATACAAACCAAGGTGGCATCTTTTCTATGAAGGTGGCGCTACCTTTCTACCAAGGTGTTTAGTCTTCAAAAGAGACCACCACGGTCCCCGTCTCTCCAGGTTACCAGCCACCAAGACTCCTTGACTTACTGGGTCACCTCCAATATTCCCTACCTCGTTGAACCATCTCCAAGATCTCTCACATCACTAGGACACTAGGATGTTATTCGAAGCCACTCCCCCGCAATACTCGAAGGGCAAGCAAGAGCTCTAAACCTCACTCGACACCCGCATACGGCGCACCTGAGAGATTAGAACTCCAACACTGAGTGGGCCCCACGTCACCAACAACCAACCACACGACAATAAGTGACGAACTTGGTTTGTAAATATAAATACTCCCTCCTTAGTAAGAGTAGAGATCTCACATTCGACATAGAAACTCTACTTTCTCTCTATAATTATCTTTAGAGCCTTCTGTCGCAATAGATTCTTACTCTCACGTTTGATGCAGATTCTCAGGCACACACTCAAATTTCCCGCTAACAGTGTGCTACCTTTGTGTAGGCTCTAGGAACTCTGAAAGTAAGGTCTCAAGCTTCTAGCTACATCTTAAGAACTCTTGACTTACAATATTTCCAAGACAACCACTCTAACACGTGGAAAAGGCAACAACGACTCCTATGGTAAAACACTCAGTAGGGCAAGTGGTTGATTTCACTTGATCCCTCGAGATCTCAGTTTCAAGACTCGGTGTTTGTACGCTTGCTAATATATAAAAAACAACTCATAGGGTGCCAATTTGACCAAGTCAAAAAGGTGCATCAATTTTGTTCTATTGTCGGGAACGACTTAAAACTCACTGTTTTCCTAACTCGGCACAACTAATGGAGGACACCTCCTGACGTGGAAGACATATGAAGGGCAGTTACATTTCTCCCTACATCTCAGGACAAAAACAAGATGAAGAAGAGAGTAGAGAGAGTTTCATTACTCCTTACGCCCCAGTCAAGCCCAAAGATGGTAGCAAGTTAAAATTTTGTACTAAGTTATATTGAGCAAGAATAATTGACCACCAAGAAAAAAATTGAGAGATTACACACCTTTCTACCTTTCTCATAGATGCAAAAACTAAAATGCATTTGCTATTAACAGGGGATGTCTGATTCCTTTAAAAGAAAATGGTATAGATCCATAAGTAAGAATAAACAAGTAGCACATACCCAACTTCTCTGTGACATTATTTGCAAATACTTGAAATGCATTGTCAATGCCACTAAACAGGCTGCTCAATTCTGTATGCCTCATTGGAACTTCAAGGGCGAAAAATTGATCGACTGTCTGCAATTATAATACACACATAAAAAAAATAGATATTAGTAGCATCTACACAAGACATACGATTATGGTGGAAATGTGCATAAAAGCCACAAGTACTGATGCCAATAGGTACTTTTGGCACAATGGCATTATAAGTTTGTAAAACTTCCATAAGCAAATAGCATTACTGAATGAAGTTTGACTATATTTAGGTTGTGAATACTTGCGAACCTTTGAAAACTGAATTCCAATTCAACATGGCCAAACAGCACTCATGGTTTAATAATGCTTTGCGTCATTCAATCAATTGACATAAATAGGTTGAATGACACTTGGATCCACTTTTTTCTTGTGTTTGTGTCTGACAATGACAAAAGTGTATCTATAAATGATTTCCTTCAAAACAAACTTTATTACTTTTAAGAAACACATTTTCCTTTCAGTCATTTCAATCATGTATTCATCTGATCTGCAATATCTCTAAATTCCAGGGTTTTGTTTAATATTTCATGAAGATTTTTTTTTATCGGCAATTTATATATATATATAGAGCCCAAAGCGCCTAACCGCTTGGCCCAACAAGGCTTGGTTTTTATGAAGATTGTGCCGTCCTGTCCGTGTCATGTTCTATGTGCAAGCTACTTTCGAAGCAAGTTTGGGATAACATATTTATCATGAGCCAATCCAAGATTATATATATTTATATTTATATCCAGCTCGGCATAGCTCATTTACAGCCCTAAACTAATCTGATTTAAAATGCACCATATTAAGTATTGGACTTGGGAGAATAATTTAACCATTTTTTTACACAGCCTTGCACATTTGGTAAAACATATTTGAAGGATGAAGGTATAACTAGTTCTCTACAAACATAATTAGGATGCATATTATAGTATCCAATCAGAAAGATTGATACTAGTAATCATAAGAGGAGCAATTGATTTATTATAGCATCACATATTTCCATAATAATGGTACCACATCCATGCTCTTGTTGTATAAAGGACATTACTAATGCTAGACGAATATTTCCACAATATTACTAACTTCATGGTAGTCAAAATCTAGCTATAGGAAGTCCAATAAATTACACATTCTTACCTCCTCCACAATTCTATAAACTTCAACAATTGAGCTCCCATGCCGTCGTTGAGCTGATATTGGTTCCCATTCCTGAAAAGGGTTTAAATGTACACTTGTATATCAAAAGAATAACTCAAGCTGAAGAATGGAAGAAGCAAGAATAGGCCAAGCAGAAAGCATAACTAAAATGGATAAACATAAAGTAAACATTGGTTAGCATAATATAAAATGATGCTGCAAGAATGAAACCAATAACAGAGCCAAGTTGACAAACATCAATGACTGAAGGAAGGCTAAACAGCATGTTTTGATTCTAAACGTCAAATAAGAAACATATTTATGAAATAAAATAAAAAACATTCTTTGGATAGATAAAACAAAACAAAGTTCTGCACCTCTTGTTGAATGGCGCGTTCAATCCATTCTAATATTCGTTCTTGCTGTGAATTGAGCCAACGTGTCACCATTGTTCCGGATATAGATTCAATCTGAATGGAAAAAAAAAGTAATAACATGATGTAAAAATGACTGACTGACACCTTGTAAGATTTCAATATTGGGCTACATACAAAGGATTGAGCTTCCACTACTAAAAGTTCAACCTTATTAGTAGGGTTTGGCTTATACAGTACATTGCACTTAGATTGTAATAAGGAAGCAGTATTTGATTAAGTGGAGATACGTGGATAAGTGGACTTAGGTCGGGAGGCAAGGCAAATGGGTCACTAAAGTCAGGAGGCAAGGCAAATGGGTCACTAGGCCCAAAAAGAACCAGCTCTAATACCATGTACAACTTGACTCCAACCCAGAAGGTTAAGCTGCTAGGAGGAGGGCCCAACTAGTATTTCAAGTGGTGACTGACTTTACCTCCTTTCGATGTGAGATTCCTTAACATTATCCATTATCAGCTTAGCAACAAAAAAAAACGGAAGAAAAATGATGTAAGAACTTCAAGTAATGAACTCCATCTACTTCACCTGGTACGAAGTTAGTTTTTTGTAACGGACTTCGGCAGTGCCCTCTTCGCATGTAGACATGATTAGAGACATTATATACTGCTCCAGACTATCAGCTGCTGGAATAACAGTTAGGACATCCTCTGTCAGATGTTCAGCATCATCAACAAAAGGTTTCTGCAAATAACAGATCATTTAAATCTATTCATTTCAAAGGAAACTTCAGGTTGTATCAAGACAATGTATGGGTGAAGTACAATACCAATTTACTCCCATATAGCTTATGAATAAGTGATACTGAGACAACAAGTGCTAGGGGATGCCTTTGAGATAAAACTGGCATGAAAATGGTTGAATCTTTTTCAATAAGATTCTTGGCCTCTTCTGCAAGTAATCCCAAAGGATGTTTATCTGTTGTGTCTGACCTTTCAACAGCCTGTAATACCTGTACAGAGACAATAGAGAGTAACCAATGTGCTTTACTAGACCTACAGATCGAGCAAATGTAGTATCATTACTTTTGATTCACATAATTCTAGTTGTACTACATCTGCACACACATACACTAACAGTAATTCAGAACTGCTTCCACAGTGCAGGCCGTTTCAATTTTACAGAGCCAAGCCAGAACAACCAACCTCTTATCTCAGCACATACATGCCTCAAAGTGAATGATAGTATAAAAACCATGCCATGGATAAGAAATGACAATTATAGTTGGACCAAACTGACCAAGTTGGGATAAATGGATTATAGTGAAAAAAAGCTCATTACTTATCATGACATAGTAGCAACAGGATGTTGAAGAGGTATCTTACCAAACGCTACTAGGAAATAGGAAAAAGAATGATTACACAAGTGTGAGTGCGGGCGCGTGTCAATAATTCGTTGAAAGTGAATGATAAGACCTTCCCTATTTACACAAGAAAAGACTAGCAATGCAAAGAAAGATATACAAATCTCTAATTGACATATGTAATATGTAAATCCCTAATTTTGAGGGATACATATCATTACCCAACTAAATAAGATAACACTGTAAATAGCATAAGTCTTACCCTTGCAAATGCATTCCTAATAGATGATGATATATACAATTCTATCTGATCCTGATCCGTGTCAGTGGTAGATTGGGTTGCCTGTATGAAACATGAAATTTATAACTTTAAGCATTTGACGGAGATATTTGCATAACAATGTTTGCAAAGATAATTAAACAATAATTCTGGAATATTAACTTTCAATAAAGATTTCATCACAACCAGAACTGCCAAAGTTCAGAAACTTCCCTAATGATATTCTACGCTTTACTTCAGAAATAAATATAAGAGACATACGTACTGCTCCATTTTCTTCCATAAGAAGCCTCCGAGTAACCATTGTAATTGCCACTACATACTTCATCGCCAGTGATTCCTGAAATGCAAATAAGAAGTATTCCAATACAAATTGCATAACAGGAGGCAACAACTGAAATAAGTCTTAAAAGGAACAAGCTATCTAGATAGGAAGATATAAATTCCAAGTGCCTACAATTAATATGCAAAAATGAAAGATGGTTAGAATAACTTAAGTCCACATAATAACATCCAAACATCTGATCCTAAGAACATAGTAAGCAAGGAAGCCAAACAGTCCAACAGGAACTACAATTGCAGTCTGGAAAATATATTAACACATAAAAAAGAGGGCAATGGTTGAATGTCAAGCCAAATGTCTATCCTAACATCTGGTCTTGAAAATACAGTTGTCAAATGATTTACTAAAACTGTTATGTAAAGAAGAATGAGACATTGCTAACAAATATACAAACCCCATTCTTCATCTTATCTGAAAAAGGAGATGTTCATACAGATAATTATATCCAATTGAGAAATGTTTTAAAATAAGACTTCCCTAACACATTTTTAGGTTCTTAAATTCAAATGAAAACTTCTAAGTTGTCATGATTTAACCAAAAAAATTACAAGTGTGTTTCAATTTCTTTATTATAAGATTCAGCTTCTAAGCACCACCAAAGTATGGTTTTTGTAAAGGAGGAAAGAGAACTATAAGATTCGTTAAACGCTGCATATTTTGTGTTTCATACATGAATTGTCTGTACTGTTAAATGTTACCTCATGCAATTAAAGAAAATGATGTAACACAATATAGCATCAGCCAAATTGCCAAACCAATATCTTAGAATACGACACTTTTTAATAGTAAAAACCAATATCCCAATGTATTGCTTTAAACAGAATATCAAACCTCGGCAAAGTGCAGATGGTAGTCTCCTAGCTGTTTATCAGCCCATTTTTGGATGGGTGATAAAAAGGATTGTAAGAAAGAAAATTCTTGGCCTCCAACTTCAGAGCACAAACTGTTTAAATGTGGACCACGTTGTTCCTTCAATGGTACTTTCTTCAACTGTTCAATCGCATGTTGCAATAGCTGTAGCTCACTCGTAATAACATACTGTGGTGACACAACCAAATAATGATAGTAAATTGGGATAATGGAGATTATCAATATAAACAAGTCAGTATTAAACATTAAGGACAACACGAGACACTACTGGTATTCTTCAATTTTCAATAATGAAGTTAAAAAAATCCTGTACAAAATCAAAAGATCATTTCCTATGTAGAGGAATACAAGAGGCTGTTTTAGCAAATGCATAACAGGTGTTATGGAAAAAATAGTTTTGAATGCAATACCTGACGGAATAATACCCACGCATAACAGGTGTAATGGATGGTCTCTGTAATACCCAAAACTCGCCATGTTGATCTAAAGAGCTCAAGAAGTTCCGCTATTTCCTGAAAAAGAAGACGAGACATATCTGATCCAGGTAAGCAAACTAAAACACGAATGAATTGCCGTCTTCATTTTATGAAACAATTAGCAATATAATTTGCCTTTAGATAGTACACCCAATCAAAATTGGAACACTGTAACAAAATCCTAAAATATAACAACAGGATACATTCAAACTAAAATTAGTCAACACTAATAAGAAATTTCACAGTATCTAATTGAGACTCCAAAAACTTTAATCCAACTACTCAAGCACAAACAAATGCAAAATATAAAAGGAATCCAAAATTGTTCGGTATCATATCATGTCCTCACAACCTTTGATTAAAAAAATATACACTTACCTGTGTCAGCTTTCCCTCGTCTAAAATATCAAATACGCTGAGAAGCAGTTTCTCATATAGTCTAACATTTAGATGATAGCCATCTGCCCAGTGGCACACTTCACCAGTTGAGTCACCCTGGGCTGGCCTTTCAGCCAGAGGAATAGCAATCTCTCTGAGAGTTTTCAAGCATTCTGTACGTTGGAGTTCACCTGTGGAAGGTGGAAGAGACTGGGAAAAATAAAACAGGACAATAAGAAGCACAAACAGAGAGAGTAGAGGCATGCTGAAATAACAACACCAAATTAAAGATCACTAGTTAACATTATCAATAACTGTACAACCACAACATGAGCATAATAAATTAGTAGTAGAAAATTTTCTAAGGAATAGAAATATATCTAATCCTTTAAAAATGCTTCCGAGATTTTGTAAAGCGAACAAAGATTAGATAAATTTTTTAAGAACGTGTTGAAAGCTGTCCAAGAATGAGGGTGATGATTAAGCAGCACTGATAAAAGGGGAACAAAATTTGTGTATCATGATTATATAAGTATGATGGTGCAAAACTTGTGGAATGGGATTATAACAACGCAGTAGATATGGCAGAAACAATTAAATTGGCGGATAAGCACCTAGAATAATTTAATAGGCATAGAGAAATACAAACCACTTCTTCAAGATGGTTATAGAGCCCTATGAAATTCCAAAGACAGTTTGTCATAGGTAAGAAATCAGTGATCTATCAGTTGACCATTTTCTAGTGTTTCCAGTGAACATAAATGGACACACAATATCTTGTTTTGTTATCTCAAAGAAAAATTTAAGAATAAACTAATGAAAACAGGAAACTAAAAAAGAAAAGAAAAGAAAAGAGGTCATACAATTAAGTACTGGAACACAAAAGTTATACAGAGGATACTCAGATGTTAACTATGAACAACATGGTGAATCTTTGACTTGATGAAACACCGACCTCAGATTCCTCAATCTTTGCCAAAAGATTCCTCAACTCACTAGAATCGTACCCAGATTCCGCAAATCCAACAGCTGAATGATTAATAAGCCCCTCCTCCAACATGTTCAACTGTACTGAGACAGTATTAAATATGATTAGCATGGATCTCAAGCATATATATCAGAATCAGAGTAATCATACCAAAAAGAGACATATATGTAAAGAACCAACTCAACTAAAAGCTTAAATTGATAGTTGAAGGCCTAATTTAATTTTTTACTCTAACACACCCCAAATACCATGCACAAGTCTTCTTGTCTTGTGCTGAAATTTAATTGGTGGCGACAGCGAGACTCGAACTTGTGACCTTTAGGTCACCAGGCTTTGATACCATGTAAGAAACCAACTCAACTAAAAACTTAAGTTAATAGTTGATAGCCTAATTTAATTTATATAGTCTTAACAATAACCATTAGAAATTTAAGAGAGAGCAGAATGGGACAAAAGTTACCTGCCTTTTTTGCCACCGTATATACGCTTTCTTGTCAGAAAATTCTGTGCATGAAATACAGCACAACAATTCCAGAGGGATCAGTAAGTTATCCATTCTCTTACCCACTTTTTCTGCAAGAGCATTGAGCCCCTGCCTTGTTCTAATATCCATTGCCTCAGAAATCTGCAAATGGAAGTGAAAAGGGAAGGAATCCATCACATAACTCACAATGTGAAATAAACATAACATGAATCGACTGTATAGCAGTTGGTTCTGTAAGAACTATATAAAAGAATTGACATGGATCAAGAAACCCTTACGGCCAAAGCAAATCAGTTATAGCTTACACATTTGTGAGTTACATTAAACTATAAAAAGTGACACTTTAAAAGAAATATTTATACCGCATATCATAGAAGGGGATGGCTAATGTTAACATTTTCCAAGACAATTTTTGTTTCCCATTGTTTGACTTGCCTTAATTTCCATTTTGAGAAAATGGCTATCCTTTTGGAAAAGAATGAATTCCGGAGTTGAAATGTTTTTTTTATTAAGCAGACTATTTCACGAGCAATTATTGGAATGAGAAGATAAACAAGAAATTACAAGTTCAAAGATGTTTTACAGACAAAAAATATATAATCCCTACAATAAGAAAGAATAGGCTTTTAACCTCCATCTGGACACGCAAGGTCTCCAACAAACCAACCAAGCTAGGTGCACGTTTGGATTTTCCCGAAGTGCTTCCACTTATACTACGCCCAAGCTTCATCATCAACCTGGATTTTTTGTCTTTCTTTTTCTCCTTTTTTGGTACAATGAGGCCACTGTTCAACAAAAGAAAGCATGGACTGTATAACTTGACTAAAATTGAGAACTTATATAAAAGGCAAATCAGATGATGGGACCATACCCCGATGCCCCAGCACATGCCAAGAGGATTTCATATGCAGTTTCGCGAAGATCATCGTCTGTAATACCTGAAGAGTAAAACTACTTAAATGACAACAACCAAATGCAGCTTGGTTTCATATTCCATGCCAAGATCAGCTTACAAAATTTCCTACCATTGCATTCTCAAAAGGTCATTAAATAGCCAAAGGCATTTTACTCTCAAATGGTCATCAAATAGCTAAAGGCAACAAACCACAGATGTAAACATGGTTTTTTTTCTTTGTATAGTTGCACATTATATAAATGTTCATACTTCATATCCACAGCATAGTCAACATGTTTTACACTGTTGGGAGTTGGGACAATATTTTTCTTGAGTGGAAAATTTACAATTCATTTCACCATTGCTCCAATATAATTTCACTACTTCCCTCGGTTCTTTATTCTTGAAAAGTTTCCATAAGCATGCTGAAAATACTGATACAATAATGTTTGTTTGCATGGATAAACTGTATACAACCTGATATGTGCTACACCTGAACACTGAACAGACCCATCTACAGTATTGGATATGCTCAATGTAAGAATACAATGACATTATCACATTAAGGGGAAAACCCTGAACACCTTTATCCAATATTACAAATCAAAAGGTTCCAAACATTAGCAACACTTAAACATGCCTTTCACATTCCGTGTGAATAGACTAATCCTTCCACATCCCTTTGTCTATAATGCACTGTGGAAGCAAATATAAATCTTAATAAATAACATGTCATAATAGTTACCTGTTGTAAAAGAAGGCAATACTAAGACAAGATCAGCGTCATCATTTGGATTTCGTCTCGACATCCCGAGGTTGTTAACTTCCTCAGCATCATCTTCATCCTCAAAATCTTCGATGTCATCTACAGTTAGATCATGAACTTGCGTGGAGTTAATAGACTTGCGTTTTGATATGTTTGAAGCAGCTTGCAGCGGTGAGGAAATAGGCTTACGAGGTGGCGCCCTTTTAGGTGGTGAACCTGAACATTCTGGGTTTGTTGCCAGATAAAAATCATTGCCAGAGCCTGTTTTGGTCTGGAAAAAGGGGCAAAACAATAAGATTCAAAGTTGACCAGTGTAACAACAATAGAACACACACCTTGACTCAAAAGTATGCAGAGAATTCCCCATTATTAAAAGCACATTTTGTGTACCAGCTTTGTAATAGTTGAATCTCAATTTTTTAATCTCGATTAAGGTTATGAAGTTCTCAGAATATATCATTCTACTCACAACACATATTCAATAAGTAGCCAATAAACTGTGAAATGAATGGCTAGTTGTAGCATACCAAAGGTAATCCAATCTGATCATGAAAATCTCTAATGGCTTCTGAGAGTTCAATTATTTCACCTACATTAACAAATGATTATCAGGAGAACAAATCCTAATAAAATATGGTTCTTAAAGCAAATAATAGCAGCACGTTCCGCAACCTTTTTTAGCACAACTGAGGACATAATCAACACTGACTTCGTCTAGATCCACATCATCAAATGAAACAGCACCAGGAGGCATCACCACTTTCTTTATTAGGTTACTACAAAGTATAAAATCAAGAAGCACATGCCTATCCCGTCGGTATCGTTGTAGAATCTCAACAGCATTTTCCCTAAATCCATCAAATACCAGTTCAGAATCAAGGAAACTCAGGTACTTTAACGTAACAAATAAAAATATATGAACAGTGAAGAAGGCATACCCTTCCATCTCCGTTCCAAAGTATACAACCAATCACAAATTCTGTAACAACAAAAAATAAACAAACAAATAACCACTCTGATAGTAAGCACCTGAAATCTACAACCTGGGAACAATGAAAAATCACAGTTAATGCTTAATACTTAATATACATGGAAAAACCCAACAACACTATAATACAACATTATTTGTACCACTAGTCCACTATACCTTACATAGAGCAAGGCGGGTAATTAAATCCTAATGAATAAGTTTGTAGCATGCTTCATGTTCGAGTCTCTGTGTTTTTACTTTTGCTGATAAAAAAAAACACTTCAAATTCATCAAAATCACCGCCAATTCCAATGACAGGAACAGATTTTACTATTTCTTTCTGTTTGGCAGGACCGATAGCTGAATAGAAGGCCAAATGAAATCAAAATTTACATTCCTATAAAACATCACCAGATGATCGTTCAATACCCGCTGCAGTATAATTTTGGCTTCTTCTTTCACTCCGGAACCAAAAGAAACAGACTCAACAAGCTCCAGACTACAGATCCTCTACTTTTACTCACCTCAATTTCTCGAGAACCAAACAGAGTCCGCAACAAGCTTGAATTTCAATACCAATACATCTCAGAAATGAAAATGTACAAATGCAGGAATCGGCAGAAATTGAAACTTATTGCACGTAAAGCTCGAAATGCATATACAGAGCGCAACTACACAACAATAAGAATATGATCAGTTGGCTTACAGCTACGGAGCCATTGAAGAAATGCAGAGAAAACGTCAAAATGAGGCCAATGGGATCAGTGAAGCAGATGAATGGGAGATCTGGCCGTCCAACGAAAACGTCAGCTTCGGCGACTCTCTCGGTGATCGGTGGCTCTGCAGCGCGCGACAGTTCTGGTCGGAAGTTTTTAGAGAGAGAAGGGAGGAGAGAGAGGGAGAGGCAAATCCAAGCGTTCAAAGAAATTGAAAATAGTGAGAGAGAAATTGTATTTGTTTAATTTATTTTGAATATATAAGTGGTAAATAAATTTCTTTTTATTTGCAGTGGTTGGAGTTTGGACAGTTAATTAACCCTACTATTTTGCTAATTACATTGCATCTAATGAAATTACCTATTCCATAATCATCTCTCAAGTCTTAATCACAAAATGTGGTTGCTACTTCTTTCTAGTTTCTATAGATTAGCCGTGAAATATGGTTTAGTTGGTTACTAATTTACTTTATTTGAGGCTAGTCATTATACTAGACTTTTTTTTATTTGGAATAAACGTTGGCCCATCAAATTATATAACAACCGTAATTCTTAATATCATTCGATAAACTTAAATTTGATTCATCAAAATTTATGAATCATATGATTATATGTCTTGATTGTTATATTTACTATTAAAGAAGTGGAGTCTTGAATAGCTACCGCATACGCTAGACACTTATTTTTTAAGATCGTTATGGCAAAAAGAGCTAAAAGATTCATCGGTCTACCACAAGCCCATTGATCATCAAGACAATGAAACATAAGAAAACACCGAGGAGCAAACAAGGCTGCCACACACCGTGTGGTGGCTCCAATCATCCCGAAAGCAAACTTTCATGCATTCCTCTTTAGCAGGGACGGATCCAGAACATTCACTCAGTGGGGGGCAAACTCTTTTAAATAATATTTATTTACAAAATGGAATATATTAATTAATTAATTCATTCAAAAATATGTACCATACATTGCATATACATGCAATTCATTAATTAAAGGCTAGCTAAAAACTGAATAGAACTCCAATTTGTAGTTTAATTTAAGACCAATATCATACAAATTTAAGGGAAGTGGTGAA
>JAYMSZ010000523.1:0-19203 GCA_036897665.1 Pelargonium citronellum
GGAGTAGGTTAATCATAAGTTAGGGTTAGCAATAAAATCCAGAAAAAAGCCGAGAGCGAGACCAAGAAACAGATCCGAGTCTGGTGGTTCTTGCTCGTCCCTTTCTCCATTTGGTCCGAAGCGACACTCGCCGCCTGGCGGCGTCTCATCGGAGCTGAACCGAACGATTATTATCACCAGATCTCCATGAAAACACCCTCTACAAGCTCGAGCTCCGACAATCGCAAACCCTAAAAACCCTGGATCGGAATCGCAAATTTTGAGGGATTATAAATAGCAATAGCTTCAGCTCCAAACTGTTACGAGATTGTGAGGCAATGGTTGTATTGGAGGTGTAATTTAGAGGCAAATCGGAAAAAGAACCAAAGAAAACTATAAAATTAATTGGGTTTGTTGAGCCGATCTCGCACCGATCTTGCGGAGAGAGAGCGAAGGAAATGGAACGAACAGATCAGAAAGTAACAGAAAATCTATGAAATTTGAGAGAGAGAGATATGGGGAAGAAGAAACGAGAATGGTGTGTGAATCGGGAGCGAGTGAGTGACTCAGTGAGTTGAGCTGTGTTGTTGTGTTGTAGTGGTGATGAGGTGGTGGTGAATCTGGTGACAGAAGCAGAGAGACAGAAAAGAGGGGTATAAATGGAAAGTGGAAATTTTGGGCGCACGTTAGCAACGTGCGCAGGGACGGAACTGCTTGTCGGTGGCCTGTGGGATCTTGCCACGCGGTAGAAAAGTGGTGACGTGTAGACTAAAAAATAAATTTGGTAGGTCCTTTTAAATTTTCTAATAAATCTGATTTACATTTTCCTTATATTCGTCTTTCATAAAATAGATCTAATCAATTAATTTATTGAATTAAAACTTGGGTAATTTATTTTTAGAACTTGAATTTTGATAAAAAAAAAAAAAAATCACTCTTCTAGTTAAGGTTAGGTCTTTCTAATTTCATATGCCAATTAGACTTGACCTGGTCGACAACTCAAGGTCGTTTACACAAATTCTCAATTTTTACTTATGATTCTGAATTCTCTTCAAGTCAACTTTTGTTGGTATTTTGATTATTATTTTTGTGAACCCTAATACAATCCCCAGACCCCCTAGGGAATGGCGCAATGGTCAAAACACACATCTCTACATAAGAGGTCGTGGGTTCAAATTCTATTGCGTCGGGTGGGGTGGAGTTTGGATAAAAAAAGAAATTTTTGAAAGAAAAACAAATACAATCCCCCAAGTCTTGGTTGGTGGACCATGGTTTCATGTGTCCCAAATGGCGCAGTTGGCGCCGTAAGAGGTGGTGGTAATGAGTGGCTCTGCAATATCAATATGTTGTTCACGAAGACCTTGGTTTCATAAATTACTACAATTTGAAATATTTTTCTAGAGCTTGTTAATTGACTAAATGTGCCTGTTTGGGCACAATATACTGAATCCATGTTGTGTTTACGTTGAATCTATAAATCATGAATGAAATGATAACACGATTAATGTTAAAACAATATGTTAATTCGATTAAATCTCTCATCACTGATTAAATTTTTTGTTCCTTCAAGTTGGTATATGGACCCTAACTAACGGGTGCCCGTAAGCCAATACACATTTTGTGAATTAGGGTTACATAAAATAAACTCGATCAAAATTCAGACGGGACAAAATCACTTGAACTTGAATATTTTATATGTACGATACAAAACAACAATCCACACCTATTTCGGGTGGAGTCTAGTTATATTTTCTAGCATAAACCCAACTTGATCTGATTGTCAACTCTCATGTTTCTTCTATGTGATATAAAATTAAAAAGAAAAAGGAAAGAAGGTGAGAATATGAATTTCATCAATTGCATATCATCTATTTTTTCGTTTGTGTAAATCGACATTAGCAATTGAACACGACAAAACAACACAATTATTAAATGTATCATTTTCATGTTCACTCATACAACGTATGGTTGATCTATAACATGACTCGAAAACAACAGGTTTGCATGAATTAATAACTCTAACTAAAAAAATAAAATATGAATATGAATATTTCATACTCCAAATTTTGTACTTATACGAGAAAATATAAACTTTCTTAATACAATATAGCACTTCCAAAATATAAAATGACACAATTATCCTTGTTAAATTATTTGAATACACATTAATTACCACTCATAATCCCAATCAATTTCCATAAACATAGATACAGCTTGAGCAATTAATCGTCAAATATTTGGTACTCCCAACAACAATACTATTAATTGGTTGTCCCAAAAGTGTTCATCTAGATCTAGAGGACTAATTAATTATTGAAACACATTTTCATCTTTAATTGCTTCCTTTTAAGTACAAGTTTTTTTTTTTTTAAATGATATTACTGTTTTGTGGACCTAATGCTTTTAGTTAATATTCACATCATATTAAATAATTTAATTATGCTTATTTCAATTTATTTTGACTTGACATTTTTATAAAACTAAAAATTATTTTATCAACAATAACATCACACAAAGATACTAGGTTGTCTCAACCACTAGATTTTGTTAACAATATTAATAATAAATACATAAATATAAAAAACAAAACAAAAGTTTTGTTAACGTGACATATTCTGATTAATATCATTGAACCTAAGCCCGTAAAAGTTTGACTGAGATTTTTCATTACTCATACTTTGAAAATAACCTCGTGATTCATAATTGAGATTACCTATTGGTCTAAAATAGAATCGTATTAATTCTCCACGAGATGAACCAAAAGACTAGCCTAAGCCGAATTTGAGCCTAAAAGTTACATTTTAAAGAGAAAAATTAGAAAAGAATATTAAAAATGGAGACACAAAATGCTACACATAAATTATATCCCCAAAAGACCAGACTTGCATCCTCTACTCCACCCAATGTCACACCTTTCAATATAGAGGCAATGTGGGTCTTAGGCTTAAAATAGTCGGTCAAAAAACCGTACGTGTTTTTATTAGCCTACTTGTTGGCAGTCTTAACGTGCCTCTTCAGCTAAAGTGTTTGGATTTTTCTGACCCAGCCCATTTATGACCCGCCCGAACTGTCGGCTCTAACTTTCAAATATAAGTGGACCCTAGGATCTCTCATTTTCTTACATCTCCTAACCAGAACAAAAACATTTGCACTTTTGCACCTTAAATGTTGTTTAAATGATGTTAATGCAATAATGCAAAACTCACCTGAGCAACCTTGCAGTGTCCAGATATTGCAGCCTCGGCATTTCTCGCTCCTTCCAACTCATAGCGTTTCAACGAACCGATACATCCAATCGTCATCTCCGGTGCCATTGTAGGAGCTTATTTGAGTTTCATGACTGACCTTTCCTGCAGGCTCAACATATATATCTCCTATATTCTAATATAGAGCTGACAATTTGAGTTTCCAGTTGAAAGACCCAACCCTCATTTCCATAATGGCAAACCCGAGTCAACCTGAAAATTGACCGGGTCAATTTTATGCGACCTGAACCAGCATAATGTGGGTCAGGTTACGGGTGCAAATTCCCAGCTCGAAAAGCTAATGTTCCCTTGGAATGAATCTAATCTATTGTTTCTAGCATTATGGCAAGTACAAAATTCGGAAACAATGTGGAAGGAAAGTGACAAAAACAACAATCTAAATTACAAAAAAGTTATCGTTTTACAACCCAAAAACTTTCAAGTGTTTACATGTCCTGTTCTTACCTAGGCTGTCTCCATAGAAACTAGCCTCTCTCGGAAACTAAAATATCAGGATGAGAGACTAATAATCATCTTCCTGAACCCTAAAGTCAAACTTCTTATACATGGTGAACAGTGAGAGCACAATCTTATTAACCATTGTTGTGTCGGGATGTTTAGAAATTCATCATCCCAGGTGAAAGGAGTTTTTTTAAAGAAACTTTCCATCATGTCGAGAAAAATTGAAGAATTTTATACCTTGTAGGCATTTGTGGAGGAAATAATGCTAGGAAATCGGATCCAAAGATACTTACGGGTATGAATCTGGAGATACTTTTTCACTGATTGTAGAACCAACTTCAGGGCCACCCTTGCGATATTGGATAAGAAACTCAACAGGGTAACCTTTCAGCTTATGGGGCACAATATCGAGATCGTTGAAAGTTAATGCTGCAAAACACACCATAAATGCGAATGAGAATTTTAAAGACCGAAGTAAAGAACTACAAGCTTCTTCTGCTAACCAGATAAATGGACTAACCATTTTCGGATACAACTGTATCTGTAGTAAGGGCATTGATCTGATCAAGATTGAATATGTCGGGATTGGGCAACGGAAATGGAACCTTGTTGAGTAACATATCTCGGGGCGTTGCTATTGCCTGAAATTATTTACAAACCATAACCACTTAGCAATAGCCCAAATGCCAAATGATGAAGACATTTCCCACTGTATATTTTACATTGTTGGCTCTTGGTGTATGTGTTTATTTATATGTATGTGGTAATTACAGTGCTCATATGAGATACAAAGACCATACAATTTTATACCATTGGCACCGCACCACGGATGTGCATTAAGGTCTAAAACGTTAGCTTCGTGATACATATATCAGTATATGTGAGTAATGGGAGCAAGTCATAATAATTTAAGATATAGGAAAACCACATCACCATGGAATCAAATATGTTTGCCATTGGCATTTAAATGTTTTCTTTTTTTTAACTGATTAGCCGATCCACGAATGGCATGTTAACAACTTTTTACAAGAAAACACACTGCCCAAAACTCTGATTATTTTGTGATACAAAGTCCAATATCTGGCAGTGAAAAGGCAAAATGTTACTCCTCACTAAACTGAACAGTTTTCACCTAATGAAAGCGTTACTGCCTACCTATTACGAGTGAATTCCCATTTCCTTACTCCAACTAGCGCACGGAAAACAGGGCACAGATTGAGCACACTAAGTACGCCTAATGGTTAGAGCTATTTTCGGTTGAAAATAAAAATTCTATCTACCATACTGTAAGTGACAGTAACAATGTTTGTCTCTCCAAAACAAGAAGTCTAATATGCTGACCAATGATTCTGAAGTTGTTCATAATGCATTTGCGTACATGATAGCAGAAAACAGAATCAATAGCATATACTTCCCTCTGAAATCAGAATAAATGCAGAAGATGATATTTACCTTAGCAATGGGAAAAGGAAAGTTCACGTAATGAGGCCATTCACGAATTGTTTCATACATAAGTTCAGCCTGCGGCGTACAAAAGTTTAGTAACAATGAGATCCAGAATAACTGGAATAACTGCAACAAAACACTGAGGGAAAAAGGGACGCATGTTACCAATTCATGCACAGTGAAAATATCTGGTCCGCCAAGCTCGTAGACTTTTCCCATGCTGGCACCATCATCCTTCATGGCCGCCACAATTGCAGCGGCAACATCAACAACATATACAGGTTGGATTCTATAGAAAAAGAAAAAACCATCAAAAGGTTTAAACACCTTCTCAATCGGGGCATTAAATCTTAGCAGTTAGGTTCTGAAAAAATCTTCATAAAATAAGGTCATCAGGCTTCCAACAAATTTTTCAAAACATACTTGGTAGATCCACCGCCAATAAGTGGAAGAAAGCCGTATTTCTTTGCAAACTGTGCCCAACGATTCATAATCCGATCCTCTGTACCAATCATTGCAGCAGGTTTCATAATGGTGGCCTGCAGTAGGAATCCTGAGTTAGATACTTGCTGAGATATACAGAACCAGGGAATGTAATAACAGATCTTCAGCATCATTCAAACACACACAGAAGCAGACATCAAGTCTTCATACATATCCAGAACTATGAAACTTTCTTGAGCATCAGTCATTACCACAAAAAACCAATATATATGCTAGGGCTATAGTACTTATAACTAAATAGTATATATGGAGTTTCAAATAAATCCTAAGATGGAGAGAAAATGACAAGTCCCTAATCCATCGTCAACTCAGTCAGCTGGTATCGAGTTTTCATTTGCATTAGGAAAGCAAGCATAACAGCACCACAAGAGATTTGAATATAAAATATAGGTGAATTGCATCAGGGTGTTTCAAATGATTGCCTCTAATCATTAGAAGATAATGGTGATATGTAGTGTATAGCATTATCATCACACAGGTATAAGATTCACCTCTGGTAGTTGTCTCATAATAGCTTCCTCTGCAGCAGCTTTAGCTCTTAGCATTCTGGATGGAGAAGATGAAGATGCCCCTAAGCAGGAAACTTGGATAAATCTCATGATACCACCATGCTCTTTAGCAATCTGCAAGTAACAACCCGAAGAAAAACATCAGTCACTAATAATATAAGTATGTAACCTGGAGAAAAGAGTTACCCAGGTGAATATTAGAGGATCCAAGGATGGAGGATAAAATCAAAATCCTCCTCATAAGACCACCGCACCACCACAACTACTACAAATAATAATAACAAATGAACATAGAGATAAAGCTGAAATGGATATGTTCACCGTTGCAAGTTGTTCAGCCATATGATGGTTCACTTCCTCAAAGCCAAAATTTCTTGTCTCATACTCCCTTCCTGTCAATAAAGAGAATAACTAAGCTCACGACGAGTCATGAACTCTGAAATTGTATTTTTGTAGGTAACATTAGCTGTTCACACATACATACCTATAAGATTGATAACGACATTTGCTTTTGCCATCACCGCCTTAATTGAGTTTTCATCTCTAGGGTTGTATTTCATTGGCACTATCTGAGTGAATCAAGCGTATAAAAGACTAAACTACAGGGAAAAGCAATATGATACAACAAATACATGAATCAAATGCAAGATAGAAAAACATCTACTGCACCTGTCCTAAATCACCCATCAATTTGAGATGACGGTGAGAATCCTCAGACCCTCGAAAAGGAACTAAGACCTGAGATCCCATTTTAGCTGGGAAAAAATACAGAATCAGCAAAAAAGCATAACTCCGTCTAAAAGAAGAGCACCATCAAGTTCTCTTTCATTTTCTATAAACTCAATTCTACAGTAGAAAATAACATGCATATCAAAGAACGCACACAAGTTCCCATTTAACTCACCAAGTTGTTGCACAAGATAACGACCAAGAAACCCAGTAGCTCCAAAAACTGTAGCAACAATGCCACTGAAAACCATAAATACTTTCCAAAGTTAATAAGTAAGAGGACAATTACGCAGCAGCATTAACAAAAAGCTAGAAAACATACTCTCATATTAAACTCAATTGCATAAGTCAGGCCAATCATAAGAAAAATAACACACAAAGCTTAAAATTCATTTCCCTTTAGTCATTTACTACATATTCTTCTGCAACCAAACAAAGAGCTAATATTCAACCAAAAACAATTAAACTTTTCATTTCCTTTTCTTTTCTCAACATTTTCTCGAAAACCAAAATAATAGACAGCTATGTTAAGAAAGCTAGTGATGCCAGCCTCAAGCATTAACTAGAGCTTGAAATTTGAAATTATCATAAGCAACTCAGTTGCACAACTCCTTCCAACCATACAAAAATATAACCGACCAAGGAAAAACAGACACACGGAACTTAAAATTCTAATCCATTTTCTACACATTCTTCAGCAACCTAACAAATAGAGCTAAAACTCTTAACAAAAAATTAATTCAAACTTTCCTTTTCGCTACATTTTCTCGGAAACCAAACAAACAGATACCTCACGGAGGATCTTCCACCAGTTCCCTTGCGAACAAGGTGCCCAACGCCTCCCTGCGCGAGGATAGATCCGTACCGCGAATGATCGGCTCCATAATCTGAGAATCAAACATCAACATTAGCGATTTGACGCTGCGAAACCAGATCAAATGCATCGAAACTCCTAGCAATTGATGCGTATTGTACCAAATGCCAAAAAAAATAAAATGTGGAGCTACACTGACTGGTGAGTGGATAGACGTATCTGAGAGACGATTGGTGGCTCCAACGCCTCGAAACAGCCTGCATCGTTCAGTGCCACAACCACAAGTGACCACAACACACTGATAGAGAAGAAGAAGAAGAAGAAGAAACAGTAGCTACAGAGACACTGAAGGCGATGACGATTTCTGATGGGCCTATCCAGGCCCGTTAAAAATGGGCCGAGTAGATTCGGGCTCGGTTCGATGGGCCTGTTATATGTAAAATGTCGGCCCAATAAGTTGAAGTTGCTTTCGAAACGACTTGTCGTTTGATTAAAAGATTAACAATTTGTGCATTTGATAGTAAAATTGTAATTTTTCTTTTTTAGTCTAAATATTTATTTTCTCCGTAAAAAATTGTTTCCAAAAGAATTGTTCATTTTACTAAGATTTGCATCAAATAAATCCAGGGTGAAAGGGGAATTGGGTGATCTTTAAAATTGACGATATTCTAGTAGTTCGAGTTCTTTAGGCCTAGGAGGCTATCAATACCTTTGGTCTTGTTGTGAATGTTCATTATCTCGTAGTTTTACGAATAGAGCAAGTCATGCATTAATCAGCTCCTTTAGTTCAATATTAGGCGTAGAGCGAGTCATGCAAGTTAGTATCGAACGCATGTAGAATGTTCGTGTTAGTCGTGTTGACACGACCCGTCGTGATCATGTTTGGGGTTCATAAACTTGTGTTCATGTTCAACACGATTACTAAACATGGGTTCGCGTTGGATCATGCTACACACAATCAACATTCAAGTTTCAACACAATACAAACATGTCACGCACACATGAACTGTCAGCTCAGAACTGTCTCATTAATCAAACCTGAAATCAACCACATTAATAATGAGTTCCCAATTCGGGTTTTGGGTTGAAAAGACCTAAACTGAACCCATACCACAACAAATGTGGGTTATGTCAGGTCATTTTGCGGGTTTATAGAAAATGTGTGCAGGTTTGCCCAACCCGCATTTCATACTACAAATCCAACTCGAATATTAACCACATATATTATATTGGACCCGAACTTGCAAACAATGCAAACATGTTTGAGTTCGGATCCATATTGTCAGCTGTAAAATGATACTTATAACAGCATAAACAAACTGCAAGCATATGCAAAATAGAATGCTATTATTATATCCTTGCAAGAATGTGTAAAACAATAAAATTGATCAAGAAAAAAAATCACAGATCAATGTTGGTGATGGCACGAATAAATGTGCGATTTTGACGGGTTTACGTACCCTAATGATTCCCGAGCAGAACAGAGGCCTCGTCTTGCAAAACCTTCCATGCTGCTTTAACATGCCTCTCTTCGGTTAATGGAGCTCCTACTGCAAATCGTAGTATGTAGCTACCTGATAAAACCTGCGCGAAATATTACGAACATGAAACTTAAACTCGGGCAATGATCACCTATCCAACAGAAGTATGCCGGGTTTATTTACGGGTTAAATTTCCCTACACACTCTGTGCTGTTCAAAAGAATAAGTTTTAGCCTCTATACTGACAAAAAGTGAGGTTTATTTCATTGCAATCGGTTCAGGACAATTATGGACCCGTGAAACACATTTTGCATCTCGGGAAAATGCCAGCAAATCTCAGGACAATCTAGGAGCCGCAGAAAGATTTAACCCTTTGGTTTATATGACAATGCCGGCAAATGTGCATCTCGGGAAAATGTATTAGCTAAGAGAATGAACTTACTGTATGAGAAACGAAAATCTTTCCAGTAGAGTTTATGGCCTCTAGTAGATCTTTGTTTAGTTTATTTCCGCTGCTGTCATTATTGTCCGGAGGCAAGAGTCGGAAACAAACTAATGAAAATAACCGAGGAGCGACAACCTGACAGGATGAGATATGATGATTAGCCCACGATGATAGCTGCAGAAATTAACATTATATACACAATAGACATGAAACTTTCATTATAGATGCAAGAGAATAAAACAGAACTCCAGTATCAGTATGTTAGATCTGAAATAGAAAACGTCTCACATAGGAAAATTATGGACTGAAAGGGTCTCTTATAAAAGGATTGAGAAAGTCTCGCTTAGGAAGATGATGGGCTAAAAGGGTCTCTTATAAAGGGATTGGAAACGCTCCGCTATCAAGCCGGTTTTCTCAATGCTCTGCTATAAAGGGATCTGGAGGTTGCTTGGCCACTAACTTGACTGGATATCAAGGCTTGAAGGGGGCAGGGTTAGTGTCCATAGCAAGCCAATTTTCTAGCGTGAGTTCTACCCAAGCCCATGTAGGTTGAGAATACAAAGGTGTGTTATAGCGAGTTAAAGGAGAAAAGAAACTATAGTGGAGCTTTTAAGGAAATGATAGAACAATCAATTTCATAAACATATTGTCACCTCAAATCTTGGGTCTTGAACAACAAACTCCTCAAAACATTTAGCTAACTTGATATGGTTTCTTATGTACTGCTGAAGGTTTTCCAAACCATATAGCCGTAACACCATCCACAATTTCAATGACCTGGAAAACAGCAATGGATTAGCAAGCTATAAATACATAGTTCTCGTCGTTCTTAAGAAAATATAAATTCTGAAGAAAATGTCAATGGCTTTGAGGCAAAATGTTCAAAGGCGCACCTGAAGCGACGCCCAAGAGGAATTTGCCAATCTTTATAATCCACAACAAGGTTTGCTTCAGAAGCCTAAAGTATTTATCATTAACATATAAGTTACATGCGCAGACAAATTCATAAAACTAACAATATAGTCAAGGTAACATATCAACCAATATCATGATAAAAACCCAATCACATAAATTTATCAGTGTCTGATCCAACTTCTACAAGATAAATAGAAGGATAATTTATTTTTTACCAAATAAAGTTAGTATAAATTCTATCTATTGTTATTTATTTCCCAAGTTACTAAGGTCATCTAACCAATATTTAAGTTACATTCACCGGGTCTTATGCTTTGAGAATAATAGGGATCAAGTCGATGGATGACAGACCTAGTTGCTACTCGTGCTAATTCTTAATAACAGTCGTTGCATAAATGTCAAGAGAATATGAAGACAAATGTAAAAACATAGTAGATGCATTCCAATATTATTTTTTCAATTTATTATGTAAGTTGGTTGATAACAAAAATTTAAGGACTAAAGTGAAGTTTTTGAACAGTCCTACAAACTGCCTCCAAGACAGGCTAATTGAACTGTCATGTTTTCCTATTAAAACTTCTTGCATAATGTACCCAAAAAGGCAAAAAAATAAATAAATAAATTGGTAAAGGCGTCGTGTGGAAAAGCATACTTTGTTCTTCAGAAACTCTGGATTCGTAGAGAGGGATTGAATCAAAGCACTTCTATCCTGTTGTCATAGAAATAGCACAGGTATTTAATAGTTTTCATATATAAAAAATGAAGTGGCCTATAAAAAGATACAAATTATATTTATCTCTGTATGCTTCAACTTGGAGAGAGCCAAATATCGAGAACGTTTGACTTTTGTGAGTGTCGAGAAGTTCATCCGCCTAAAAACAATATAGTAATTACAAAAGAATATTTTGTGTCCACTTCGTCGTGCATTGTAAGTAGACACATATGCATACCTTAACCCAGAGTGTGGAACAATCAAAGTTTGTCAATAACCATTTATGTCCATTCATATTAAACGAGTCAGCTTCTTCTACACCATCAATGTAGTGTCTGTATTCTGGACATATACAAGCACTTCCAGCATAAGCAGCATCCACATGTAACCACAATCCATTGCTCTGTCAACAGTTGATACATGTCACACGTTAGTTAACTGCTAACTTTTAAGTTTTAATATTGAGTTAAACATAAAGGCTTGGGCTTCCATTACCAAAGGACAACTTTATTAGTAGAGTTTGGCTTCTACCAGCTCATTCACTTAATATTTTTTTTCAATATGGAACTTTTTATCACCACTTTTAACATTCCCTTAGTCTCGCATTTTTCTTTTATCATGGGCTCGACACATGCACAATCAATGACCTTTTAAAACAACCCCCTCTCACGTGTTGGCATTTTCTTCCATTACAACAGACATGTCCAGCACGTGGACCGGAGACCATAGGAGGAGGCAACACAAACAAACCAAGGCCAAGATCAGAATCTGGCTCTGATATGTTATATTTTAATATTGGACTACACATAAAGACTTGGACATCCACTACTAAAAGGTGTTAGTAGAGTTTGGTTTCTACCATTATAAGGAGCTTATTCACTTATATTTTTTCAAAATGAGACTCTTTATCTCCACTTTTAGCACTAACATATAAGTATATAACCTTTTGGAGGATACTAGAAAAGTTTATTACATTTTTTTTAATGCGTGCAATGAAAATTTACTGTTCAGGAGAAGCTTTATCATGTAAAAAATAACAAACTATTCCATTTAGTACCGATCAAACAATCTTGCAAGCTTATCATATTAACACAATTATATGTGTCACCTTAGCGATTTTCCCCAGAGCAGGCAAAGGATCAACAGTTGAGGATGAAGTAGTACCTACCTGCAAGTATGTTACGAAAGACTTTTTTAGTTCATTGAAATTCTGATAGTATATCATTTAAAGAACCTCGTAGAAGTGCTTACATATCGATACTATAACTTACTGATACCTAATTCCACAACAGGATCAATGCAACGGTAAGCCATGGTTTCAGTTGAAAATATGGTACCCACACAATCTTGACTATATGTAAAAATGTTGGCAAAAACAATCTGAACGACCATGGAAATCATTATTCAGCTATATGTAAAACTTGTTCTTTTAATTGAGAGCATGTGCAAAATATGAAGACTAAATGATTGTAACATTGTCCGTTATATTTAATCAAAGACTTTGGTATACACTAGATCATGAGATCGAATAATATAAGGATCAATGATGATTGTTGCCCATTACTGAAATTTAACAGTTTCTCACATTAGCACATAAGAAAAAGGGGATCAACCCCATGGCAGTATCATGCGTAATAGCTTCACCAAGTACACTGGGAGAAAGGGCGTAATTAGTTGAAGAATCTGTTTTTAGCAGCCTGCAATTCTCAGGATGGATTCCTCCTATCTGCCACCAAACAGAAGACAGAAAATTAACTAATAAACAACCATTACTTAATGGCACTGAAATTCAACAGTACAAGTAATATGTGTTGATAAAACCGATGCTCACAATCTTTTAATAGATTAGGAAAGGCAGAAATAATTTTCAAATGGATACGCAGAGTAAAGTTAGTTTCAGACTGTTAGATAACAAGTCTCACTGGGATGTGTGTTAGGTAGTCGAGTTGGGAGGTTAAAACTGCCATAGAAACCTCCAAAAACTTGATGCACAGTAGACAAAAACTATCATGACTTTTATATGTATGGAGGTTTTTACAACTCTAAGTCTTTAACTGCACAGATCATGTCCTAAGGTATATGATGCTTCAAAGCTGAAGTAGCTTTAGAAAACAAGGACATACAACCAAGATCTATGGGCCACAAGAACCTAATCACTAACAGCAACACTACACTAATTAAGGTCACTGAGCATCGTGAATTTTTTTAAGGAAAACCCTATATGAGTGTGTATGTGTTTGTTGTCTCCCAAATAATATTGGGTATAACACTTAACTGAATTTTCTGCACTATACAGAGAAAAACTATAGGATCTCCTTAACAGTTTATCAGGTGAAGTAAATTTACATGGGGACAGCCAGACAGAAGTTCAGGCTTGTACACGGTTACGCTCAAACAATAAAAGCTGGCTACGAATCTTCTCTCAAAATCTTAGTAAGCTGGGAAAACCAAGGTGAATTCAGTATAAGGCCAATTAAACTACAAGAATTGTGAGAAGTTTAAAAAAATCCATGTTGGATCTCAACATGAATTGCCTGTTTCCATACTCCAATGCTAATGAGTAGGTTGGTTCTGTTGAGAACACAAACACATATACAGCTCAGTTAGTTAGACTCACTGAAGTAGTGAACCATGCATGCACCCCACACAAAAAAAAAAGGTATATATAAGTAAATAAGCAAAAATAGTTGCCATGAAATGTCATCATCACAATGCAAAAAGGGTATGCTTAGTAATGTCGACCAAATAAGCTTGAGTCGTATGCTTAGTAATGGATGCATCACTTCAAGAGCCACAAAACATCAACTTAGTAATAAACCAACATGAGCAATTATGGATTTATAATTTCTCAAACACACAATTACAAATAAAGAAAGTATCATTAGATAATATAATAAAGGATTATTTCTTTTTTGGAGATTCATGCAAATACCTGGCAGGCTTTTTGTAAAGCGGAATGTGTTTGATCAGATGCATAAACCACAAGCTTTCCAAGGGAATTTTTTCCAACCCTCCTCAAAACCTTATCACGAGCAGCCAACAATACAACTAGAACAGCCTCACTTGCTGTGCCCTGTATCACTCCGCCACCTTGCCCTGCAAAACAATTCCATAAGCTTCAATGACCTGCTTTCACTTCAAAATAATTTGATTTCTGTAACTTAACCCATATATTTCTACTGTAGAGGTTTCATAATTTGACATCTATTGATTATGTCTCCAAAGCCAAACTAATGACATTCTTCATCGGCTGAGCTAAATTTTAAAGCCTGAATCCAAAATCAGTAAAGGTTTCTCTCGTATTTCACTTTGCCTTTCACAGGAATGAATTTTAACAAGTATAAATAATTCTTTTTTAGCAAAAAAAAAAAATCAATATCTAAGATGGCCTAGTTTACCTGATGAGAGGAAACCTTCGGGCAGCTGAAGAATTTTAGCAAGCCAGTCAAGAACAATCATTTCAAGTTCTGTTGCCGCAGGAGATGTTACCCAACTGAAACCCACAATATTGAGAGCAGCACTTAGCATTTCTCCTAAGAATCCAGGTATGCTGCTGTTCGAAGGATAATATGCAAAGAAATTAGGACTTTGCCAATGGGTTACCCCCGGTAATATCTTTGTCTGAACATCTGCAATCACAGAAAAGGTTGTCCAAGAGCCATGGTTACGCCAAGAATTCAAAGAATAAATGAATTAGAAAATTTAAGGCTGACTCAGATCATACTTGATGTATAAACAAAGAAAAATAATCAATGTACATTACACATTATCAGTTACATAATTAAGGATTTTTTGAGAACCCAATTGAGAAACTTCACCATCGAGAACATGTTGCAAGGACTCGGGGTGATTAGGCGCAGAATCAGGTATTAGTTTCCGAAGATACCCAGGCTGCACAGCAAAACCATGCAACCAACCTCATCAACAAACAAATAAACAATCTCAAATTGCTGATTGACAAATGAAGTAAAACAGTCACACCAAGTACTACATTGAGTTCAATTTGGACGCTAAATAAGCTAAAATGAATTGCTTATGCATCATATAAACTGTTAAATGTACTCTAACCTAAAATCCTAAGCTTTTAGGTGAAGGAACACAAACTCTATGCACTTCCAGTGTGAGATGGTTCCGCACTACCTCTCTCATGTGGACCAAAACAGGCCTCATAAGCTAAGACCAAACCAGTTCTAATAGCATATATAAGGCGACCATCAATGAAAAGCTTAATGAATAAAGAAAATGACCCAACTAGTATATCAAGTGGTCTCAAACTACTATGCACACTTTTTTTATGATAAACTTCAACACTCACCTTCACGTGCAGGCCATTTGGACCTTGGGAGGTAACACAAATGGACCTTCTAGACACAGTATTAAACAAGCTCTACTACCATATTAAACTTACTCCCACCCAAAAGCCTAAGCTGAATATGCCCACTTTCAATGAGGGATACTTCAACACTACCTCTCGCACGTGGTCCAAAGTGGTTCTCAATTCTCACCAGTCTATCACCAAACCAGCTCTGATAACATATAATCATATATTAGACGATCACTCAACTAAAAGTTTAAGCTATAAAGTAAAGGGCTCAACTAATATACATCTCAAACTACATAGCACTTTCTATATGGAATACTTTAGCATTCCCCCTCACGTGTAGGCTGTGTGGACCATTGGGAGGAAAGTAGGAAACTACATCTAGCAATTTGGAACCGAACACGTGAGCACCCGAAACCCAACCCACCCTTTTACGGGTTCGGGTCACACACTCAGCCCGTACCTCTTGCGGATGAGTTATACTCAACCTGATCCGAAACCCGAATTGACAGCTCTAGAGACAGCTCAAACTGACCTCAAAGACCCAATACCATATTAAACTTCCTTCAACATGGTCTACTTCTAAACCAAACCATAATTGATCAAATAACAGAACAAGGAAAAGGGTTGAAAATTTAATCACCTCAACTTGGCTGAGAACTGGGGAGCTCTCAATGGTTTTGTAGTAATCAGCAATGAAATCCACCATCTTGTGAGCGTGCTCTCTGAGCTGCTCTGCGTCCATTGGCTTTAACTCACCGTCCCTGCTCATAAAAATGTACCACAGGCATTTCCACAAACACGTCAAGTGCAAAACCAACAATTGTCAAAAAATGTACAATCAAACACCATTTAGTGACACAAACATATATATATATCGACGAAAATGTGAAGAAACGCGACTTACATTTTTTTTTCTGCTACTATTCAGATTGCTCTGTAGCTTCAGCCAATATCTCTGGAAATGGAATTTTTTTTTTTTTTTTTGGCTTGTTTTGGATGGTTTTACGGAGAACACGAAGGCCGTGGTTTCGAGGAAAACAGATATTTTATTTGGGAGAATGTTCCGAAATCAACAGAGTCCGTCCAATGCACGGTTGAATATTATAATAATTAATTTTTAGTTTAGTACTACTACAAATGTTAATGGAGCTAACAATTCGGGTTTTCGGTAGAGGTGGTTAGTGACATGACGGGTTCGGGTTGATGAACCATGTTGTAGGGTTGATCGGATTAATTTCAAGCATAAAATGCATTGTTGTGTTGATGTACTCGATCCCGAAACTTTATAATCTATCAGTCACGAAATGGGTTGGTTTCAGGTATCCATCGGGTCCGGTACCTTTTGCCAACTCTATTTTTTTGTCAAGTATTTTTGGGATTCGGGTTGATAATGTTTAACTCAATTTCTGACCTTAACGAGTTTGTGATGCAATCTCCAATCGTGTCGAGTTAGATTCAAGTTTAACGTGTAAAATGTTTGAGTCAGATCATAATTTGATGTTTAACCAAATTCCAACAAAATTTTGGGCTGGATTTTTGGCATAGGTGGAAATTTCGTATTGAATCCATCCAGATTCACGTTTCGGGCCACAATGGGTCAAGCTCACGAGTTTGTCTGATACGATCCAACCTATAATGTTTATAGCATGAACTCAAGTCGACCCAAAAGGGCCACATTGTGTGGGTCGGGTTTCATATTTTGTGAGTTCATGAGTTTGCCCGATACGATCCAATCTGTAATGTTTATAGCAAAAACCCAACCCTACCCAAAAATTGGGGGACCGAATACATTGCTTCGGTTTTTTGGGTTACGATCCAAATTGTCAACTCTACCGTAATTTTTCACACAAATTATTGCAATTTATAGTTCTATTTCAGATCATTCAAATTTACAACAAATCCAATGAACAATCTTTTACTCTAAATGTCTGGAAAAGAGCAGCATTTTTGTATAAAGTTATCGGTACTTTTACATGATTTCAAAGCAAAATACACTAAAAACCTCTCTTAAAGTATCATAAAAAACATCAAATTATGATCAACAATTACACTAACGCTCACTGGCGCGGAACAAAATTCATTTCCGCAGATCGTGGCAGCGCTAACGTCATTTCGATTAGTGAAATCAGAAGCAGAAGGTAATTAGTACTGATAACCGATTAGCGGTTGCTATGGAAGTTCGTTTCATGCTCGGATTCTCACACATTATGGATCAATTTGTGTCGGGATTTGATTTAGTAGTACCCATTCTCGTAGCTTGAGAGACGAGTGTCAGACAGAACAGTGAATAGTTGTGTGTCTAAAAATTGCTGCAAAACCCGAAAGAAATGCAAGTCATTAGTACTCAGCGTCATTTCCAAATGGGAGAAGAATCAACCCGAGACACAAAGTGATACATAGTACAAGAACTTTACGAGAAAAAAGAAGAAAACGCTGGGAACTAGTAAGATATGTGACACACGAAACCCGACCTTCATTTTTGCATTCGGGTATCATAAATAGACCCGATCAATTGTCAGGTCGGGTTGGAATTAGGATAACCAGTATAGTTTTTAGGTAAAACCCCACCCGCAAATCACACAAACCTGCATCTCTTACTTGGGTCCAAGTTTAGTAGTGGCATGTCGTGTTTCAGGTTTTAATGTGTGAGTTTGCCCGACCGGTCCCGCAAAATTGGGAGTTCGGTTTCGGGTGCCCGCGGAAAGCGAAACAAAGTTTGCAGTACGTTAATCCTAGCTAACATGGACTATATTTACCCGAAAACTCGAAGTTGAGGACTAAATTTGTGACTTTTTGAAACCAAAGTCTTTTTCTCAATACGGGTTACTATACGTAATGAAAATGACCGAGTTAAAGAATGGTAGTTACCTTAATGAAAGGGCGGTCCCTAGTCGGAAAGGAATCAATGAAGCTATCTTTAAGAAGTATTGAAACCTAAAAAGAAACACAAGAAATGAACTCATCAAACCGAGCAACCACGTGTTTGAACTATTTTTGTCCGACATATACAAAGAGCAATATAGAAGATTTCAGGTTTTGTTTATCTTCTAACCCGGTCGTTATTTGCTTGTACGCTGGTTATCGTATGAGCCCTCATATCTTGACAAATTGACTCCAAGTAGCGCCTCATAACAGTCAAAAAATGAGCTGCAGCTTGAGCCTGCAAAAGATCGGGATATAAATATTCACATCTCAAAATTTCATCGAAATGTATGATTCTCCGATATGGTGAGTCTCTAACTGACTAGACAAACCGAATAGACACGAGCAAAACGAATAGACACCTGAATTTGGTTGCACCTATTTACGGGATGCCTTTTAGCGACTGAGCTTTCAGCTTGCAATCTAGAGTGGATTGGTCCGAGTTCAGAGTAAAGATCTTTGTATCGAGGAAGTCCCGGCAAGTTACACATTTTGACCTGCAATATATAATCGTAAAAATAACTGTATATATAAAAATTTACGGCTATGTTACTTAGTCTCGGAAGGGCGAGCCTTAAGGTCACGAGTAGAGCGATCAATTTGGACCCGAACTCCCGGGCATCCAAAATCAGAGGCATAACATAGACCCGGTTTAATTTTGGGTCGGAAAAATCCACTCACCACACATTTTATAAGTGAAACCCGCAACCCGAGCT
>JAYMSZ010000524.1:0-19203 GCA_036897665.1 Pelargonium citronellum
TTGATTGATCACAAAATGTCTTCATAAGAAACACAAAGTTCAGCTTTCTCTCCCTGACCAAATTAGCCAGGACCTATACTGCCTGCGAGTTGCCAACCTCGCAACAGTTCCAACTTAACACACTTATTGTGATAGACAGAGCTCCCCCGGGAGATCCGCATTTGGTTATTTTTTTGGGTTTGACGCATTCATCGCCTTAACAATACTACTCGTACCCTTTTGCCCCTCAACCAATGTACCATTCGCCTCCACCCTCTTACTCTTTACTTCCACCACATCCAATATTGCATCCTCTTTCGTACCCTCGGGCTTCCCTTTCCCACAACGCACCACACCCAGTACTTGTGGTTGGTTCGCCTGCAGGTCAATTCCGACCTTAACACCACCTGCTCCTGATGCCCATCTCCTCCTCTGACTCCAACCACTTCTCTATTATAGTCTTAATAACATTATGAATTGGAGCTCTCATGTATATCCCGTACCGCTTCTCCACTCCATCCAGTTGATCCAGCAACGCCTCACAATATTTGCCGCTATGTCCAATAGAACTGCAATAGAAACAGAAGGTCGATACCCTCTCATATTGAAAATCAACCCATATGCACTCCCCTCCCGCCTTCCTTATCCGCATACGCCTCTTCAAAGGCCGTCGAACATCAATGGTTACCTGAATATGCAGAAAATTCTTCGGGATACCAATAAAGTTCCTCTTATTCGCCTCCTTAAACTTACCTATAAAATTCCCTATATCCCAGCAAACATGCTTTGACATATATTCCGATGGGACCTTATACAATTGTACCCAAAAACATGTGGTGAACAAAGGCACTTCACTAGGTATACATGTTCTTGAAGAATGAAGAAGAATGGCAAATTTGTCATTTTAAATTTTTTTGAAGTCATGTGCAGCGCACATGATGAAAGAGAGTAAATTTCCGTCAAAGTTAACTGACAGAATTGGGTCTAGATAGTTCATGGTAGTCCAAAGTTACAAAAAATAGTTTAGGGGTGCCCAAAACAAAACGTGTCTAGTTGAAGGGTGACATCTGTAATTTCCCCTATATTATAAGAGTATAATTATTTGAATTGGTTAGTTAAATTAGATAATCCATAATATCGATTAACTTGACAAAATTTTAGTTATAGAACCATATACCTGAATGCATACCCCTACATATTTGTAAATGAGTTATGTTAGCTAGCGAGTTCAACACGAACGCAACACAATTATCTAGACTAATGTGTTGATTTACACGATACAATTAATCTAAACTCAAACTCTCCTGAATTCGTACTACTCATGCATTATTACGCAAATTGTCTACCTTGATTTCACCTCATTTTAAATCACCTTCCTAAATTGTTTTTGAATACCAAACAAGCCCTTATTGAGATTCCTCTCAGGGCATAAATGATTAGAAAACAAAAATCATTGCGAAGAATTATATACAACAAAATGACCGAATTGCCATTGAGATTGCCACCTGGCACACAAATAGATACGCGAAAGCGAGTAAGGGCAAAAACGTCAACACGAAGCGATAATATATATCTTCCCGGTCGGAGGCAATCGCTTTTTCCTGCGTCTCCTCTTTCTCTTTTTCTCATTCGAAACCGTCACACCCAAACTCGGTTTCTTCATCGCAACACAACACAACACAACACAACACACACAGATTCGAATCTCTACGGTCGAGAAGAGAAAAGGAAACAGAAGCGCCAAGCAAGCTCTCTCTGTGTTTCGGTTGCTCAATCTCACGGTATTTTGTTTTTGTTTTGATTTTTTTTTTTGGTTTTGTTTTGTGAGTGTATCTGCATTGGTTTTGCGGATTTGGGAATTGTGAAATTAGGGTTTTGATCGTTCAGGGAGGGTGGAGAAAATACGATTTCTAGGGTTTTTTTAATTTTGGTGCCTATTTTAACCTTTCTCGAGTCAGCCCCTTAGCGTTTACTCACAATTTCGTCTCCGAATGTTTCCTGTTCTCTGCGAAGTAGCTTTCCGGTGGTCGAAGCTGCGGTGGCGCAGTGAAGTTGACGAAGCTGCGGTGGTCAGAAGCTGCGGCTGGGGACATTTGACGGTACTGGCGTGGCTAGATTTGGCGATTCCTGGCAGATTTTGACGCCGGCATTGTCTGAGGTAAGGTCGTCGGGGTCTTTTGGTTCTGGAACTGGGGTCTTTGTCAGAAACAGGTTGACAGAGTGTCCGGCGACAGGTGTCTGATGCCTGAGAAGCTGCTGCGGCTGCCGGATCTTTTTCGTAAGGATTTCTCCGGTAAACATTTCTTTCTTCTGAAGTTTTGGTCCAATTTAGTTTACTAAGCTAGAACACAACCAATTAATTAATCAACCAAACAACATAAGACTTTAAATCCTTAACACACACTGCATCGTACAGGGTGAAGGACTGGTCAGAGTATTCATTATCCATTGGCTGATAGTGTTATGGGTAATGCTGAAGAGAAAAGTGATGATGCTGTAGACACAAAGGTTGATGATGCCACAGAGATATTGCCAGTAGAAGAAAATCTAAGCACTGTAAACATAGGCCCATTTGAGATATCACCAATAGAAGAAAATATGAACACCTTCGATATATGCCCTTATGAGATGCCTATTGAAAGTTATGGGGAGGATGTTACTGTGGCTATTAATTCTTGCAGCTTGCTGAAGTGTACTGGACAGACTGATGATCAAGGCAGAGATGATAAGTGGGTTGATTGTGTTTCTGATACCAAATGCTCAAGCATTGTATCGTCTCCAATAGAAGAAAATGTTTGCACTGTAAACACAAGTTTTTCTGAGGTGGCTGCAAACATTGCTGTTGAGGAACCTGTCTTCTTGCAGCCATGTCAGCTATTTGATGCTGTGGATAATTGTTCTTTAAAGATACCAGACATGCCAGATTTTTCTGTTGCTTTTAACTCACTGGAGTGTTCTGAACAAATATATAATGTAGGCAGAAATGATTCAAGAGTGGATTTTGGTTCTGAAATCGAATGCCCTGGCATTGTTCCGTTATCAATAGAAGAAAATTTATGCACATTGAACACAAAGTCCTTAGAGTTTGCTACTGAAAGTGCTGATAACTGCTCATCAAAGAGGCAAGATGTGCCAGATCTTTCTAGAGATGATGTTGCTGTTGCTATTAATTCTAGCAATTCACTGAAGTGTTCTAGGCAAACATATAATGAAGGCACATGTGATATACAAGTTGATTGTGGGTCTGAAACCAAATGCCCTGCCATTGTACCATCATTTTCTCGAAGAAGCAGCCGAGCACAAAAACCAATTCAAAAGAGTCAGACAAAAAACATTGCAGGAAAATGCAGGAAGACAGCTAATGTTCCTTACCCAGATAGTAGTACAGAGATAATCTTAAATGGTTCTAGGAAGAAGAGAAGTTGTGTCTCCAAACCAGCTCGATCTTCTATGTGGGGATTACCGGGGAATGTCAATCACATTTTTGAAAAAAATATCAAGCTTGGGTTTATTGGAGTGCAGAGTCAGGAATTGCAGAAAGTGAAGGCTAGCCGAGGAAATGGAAAAACAAACAAGGTTAATGCAAGTGGGAACTCAAAAGGGTCAAGAAAGAGTCCTCGTGCATTAACTACTTGTATTCGTTTAAAGGTCAAAGCAGGGAAAGAAGTTGTTTTAAGTAGTCTGAATGTTATGATTCCTGCAGTGGTTGATACCTCTGGTCCTGCTAATGGTACCACTGATGCATGTGGAACTGAGTCAATCTTGGGAGCTAAGCCTGAAGATTCTAATTTAATCAATGGTATTGGAAATAAGATGGGGAATGTGGGCACTGGACATTATAACGGTGGGGATTCTTCTGTGGATTGTGAGGGAGGACATGGAGAGTACCGTGATGAGGATCCAGTATTCACAGTTAAGGACACAGATAGTTTTGTGACTCTAGAGAAGTCGGTGAGAGTAACTGCAGGCAAATACCTTGGGGTTTCTTCAGCAGATTCTGGGGGAGGAGTAAATACAGATCTCGGAACTTCACCTGATTCAGAAGTCATTAATTCACTTCAAGATGCTGAAGATGGTTCAAGATGTCAAGAAGACTTGCACGATTCTGTTTTGACCTCCAAAGATTTTTCTGGTCTTGGGGATGTGAACTGCAAAACAGGAAGCTGTATTCAGGAAGATGGGTCACCTGTTCAGGAAGGCATAAACTGTGCTATAACATTAAACAAAAGTGAAAGCAGACAGAAATTAGGAGATGATTCAGACTCCAGGGAGTCTTTAACGTCATTGACCATAGCTGATGCTTCAACTATCTCATCAAGCAGTAAGGAATTTTCAACAGAAATGTTGCCTTTGTCAACTGAGACTGAGGTTGGGGTTTCTAGACACGCTTTAAAAGTTGAAAGTGATAGGGAAGATAAGACATGTTGCATTCTAGATGCTGGCCTTGAATTACCAGAATCAATGGATTCTAAAATTTTGCTTCCTTCCACTAAAATTAAGGGCCGTAAATTTCCTAAATGTTCCAAATCTGGTGGAGGGAGCAAGGGTAGGTCGAAAGACTCTGACTCAGCCAAGAGCAGGAAAGGCAATATGAGTAGAAAGAGAGAGAACCGAAATAAGTCTGTTAATAAGAACGAAGTAAAACAAGGTGCTACTGAGGAGGCTGTACGCAATGTGGAAGGTCCCCTAGAAACAGGTGAGAGCATGAAATGGGCGTCTGTGCTTGCTATCTTTTTTTTCCCTTTCCGCCCCTTTTTTTGGAAGAACCATTATACCTGTTTCATTGATTTAATCTTTTTGTGTTGTGTGGTTCATGTTTTATCTTTTTTTCTTCCTTGCTCCATATATGTTTTGCACTTACAAAGCCAAAGGTTGTTTCTGATTTTCTAGGAATTTGTTTTGTAGGAAGTAACATGGGAATTGGTCTTGGAATAACAAATACCAATGATAATATTGAGTCTGTGAGTGCATCATACTTGGACATCGTATCGGGTGGTCTAGGGGAGCAAACTTTACCCCCACGTAAAGCTTGGGTGTGCTGTGATGATTGTCATAAATGGCGGCGTATACCAGCATCCCTTGTAGATTCCATTGGTGAAAATAGCAAGTGGTACACAATTGTTCTCTATGCATTGTTTTTAATTTGCTTTGAATGTGGAAACTGAATGATATATCATGTCTTAACTATTCTGTTAGTTAGTTTTGAAAGCATTTAAATTATCTAAATGCATGTTCTGGTCACATAATAAGATTTCTTGCTAGTCATTCAGTTACAGCTTAGGTTTGAAATGGTTACCGCTAAGATTGTTAGAGTTTGGATAGTTATTTGATCTGCAGTTTTCTTGGTTGGTTATAAGTCATTATTTGGATGTTAATTCTAATGAGCTTTTGATATGCATTTCTCAGGGTTTTTTTTTTTTGCCAACTTAAGGGTTTCTTGATTATCTAAGTTAATGGGAAACTAATGATAATCACTTTAGTATTATAATCAAGTACTGTAGATATTATAAGTAGTCATATTGATGTGTTAAATTTCTGCTGAATTTTTAGTAAAACCTTTACAAGGTTTCTCTATTGAACCCTCAAATGTACTTTGTGAACATATAGCTGCCAAATTATAAATTACTGTTCAATCATACCTGAAGTTAAATTTCAGAAAATTTTTGTTTTCTTATTGTGCCTCAAAATCCTTGATAATTAATTAAGCATGAGTATTACCGGTTAGTGATTCTTATCACAAATCTTCTGCATGGTTCTTTCAGCAATGTTCACATATACAGAAAGCTTGATTTCTTAATTGAAGAGTAATACTTTCTAGGCTGAAGCAAATCCAGTCTATCTTGTACGTCTAAACCCAATAAGCTGTTCTAACTTCTAGCTATCAACCTCTGATATTAAAGATCTGCAAATTCATGAGTCTCATGTAAAACTTGAACAGCAGTCCACCTGGTGAGAGAGTGTTCTATGAAGTAACTATCATGGCACCAGCTTTAAATGTTGTTGTCACATACTCACATTCTTTTTTCTCTCTTGTATCATAAATTAAATGTTCAAGTTAGTGGGGGTATTTAGTTAAAAAATGTGTAATTCACGATTGATGTTGCTCACTATTATTTATTTTTAAGTAGCTGGTATTATGCAAACGTATCATTCAAATGGATGAGTTCTATGATCTATTTGTTTCCTTTCCTTTTCTAGAATTACCTAATATCTTCGATTTGTTTGGGTTATGTTTATTCATTTTTAAAGGACTTGTAAGGACAACATGGATAAATCCTTTGCTGACTGTTCAATCTCCCAAGAAAAGTCAAATGCAGAGATAAATGCCGAATTGGAATTATCAGAGGCGTCTGGTGAAGAAGATGCTTCTAATAGTCGTCTACATTACAAGGAGCTGGAATGTCGGCCTTCAAAAGGTATTTGACATCTGTTAATGAATAGCAGATCTATTAAATGGGATCCAAGCTTGAAACACGTCTGGGTGGATCTCAGAATTTTTTGATTTAATCATGGTGACTTTTTATTTGGGTCAATTGTGGCAGGCCCTCAACCAGCTTCATTTACATGCATTCCTTCTAACGAGTTTCTGCACCGTAGCCGTAAAAGCCAAACTATCGACGAGGTTCAAACCTGACTCATTTCTTTCTCTATTGACATATGATTACTTAAATTTGGCCAAATTCTTTATTTTTCCAGTAGGGTTAAAGAGGGGTGGATTCATATATTTGTCATAACATCCTACATATTATGTTAGAAAGGAAGAGTTTGGGATGGACTGGTGCATTATGTCTTCTTTCACTATAAATCTGTTGATTATGTGCATTTAGTGTTTATTATCACCATGGGTACTTTTCGTTTTCTCTAGTCCCTGTCTTGGTGCTCCTAGTGGCTTATCCTTGCGTCCTTTATGTGTGGTTAACTGCATCAAATGAGATAACTTGTTTCTTTCAGGCCCTTTGCAGTGGACCCCTGAACGTTTTGTTTCACTTGATCTTTCCCCTGAATTATCTGTTTTCTCAATTATACTATTTAACTAGACACTATACCAAATCATTTCCATGACAATTTACATCAGTTAGTCTTTTTTTTTTTCCCATTTCCTTCTTTATAATTTGTGAAACTGATATAGTTACTTATTTTATTCGGTAAACTTACCAAAAAGTTTGCCATTCATTCTTTTCTTTCATATTTCATTTCCATTTTATATTGTTTCACATCAAAGGCAGATGTAATCTGTGGTAGCATAGTTCAGCTATCTTGTACTGATAGAATTTGTATGTAAATTTGAATCAGATTATGGTCTGCCATTGTAAACCACCTCTAGATGGTCGGATGGGTTGTGGAGATGAATGCCTTAACCGGATGCTTAACATTGAATGTGTTCGAGGGACCTGCCCATGCGGGGACCTTTGTTCAAATCAGCAGGTACTTCATCTGTTTCTTCCTGAATGTCGTGTTCCTCTTAGTGGATTTTATTTTGTATTTTAAGGGCATTGCTTTAGCACAAATGCCTGTTTGCAGTTCCAGAAACGGGAATATGCTGGCATGCGTTGGTTTCCAACTGGGAAGAAGGGTTATGGGCTGCAGTTGCTTGAGAATGTATCCAAAGGACAATTTCTTATTGAATATGTTGGAGAGGTAAATTGGACATTATGCTTTTCATTTAATTTAAGGTAATTTAAATGACTAGGGTTCTTCTTGTGGCTGGACACCAAATATAAATTTCATACTGCATCTACCATCTTCTAATATTTTAGCCAATCATACCAGAACCAGTCCTGTTGAAACTGCCCTCCATGTGAATTTTTTGGTGTTTTTTTTGAACATTGTTATGTCACTTGAGAAGAAAGAAATAGATAAACAGATGAACAAAATGACGAAGAAAGAAAACCTTTGTACCATATCAAAGTTCCTTAAGGGGAAAACAGGATATTGAACCTACCAACTAACTTAAAACCGAAAAAAAAAACCCAAAACCCAAGGTGTTTAGAATTCCAATAAATCTCCTGATCTATCCATAAGTTATTAAAATACTCTGTAGAAGGCTAAAAGCAAATTTCTTCGGGAGAATTGTTGAAAATTAGAATTTGATTGGAGACAAATGCCCCATGATTCATGATCCAAATGAAAATTTGCTTTGACCCTAACTTCTAACATGATATGAAAAATTATTTGAGTTGTCATCTTTGAAACTTGTATATGGGCTTCATGTACTATGATTTGAAACCTTTGAAAACTGAATACGGATAACAATTGGCAACCTTTTTCAGTTGTCAATTTTTTGTCAAAATACTTTTAATGGTGTTTATGCCTTTGTTAATACGCAGGAGTAACCATCGGCACCACTGTGGATCTTTTTATCCATATATCATATACCCACCCAACTGTCAGTTTGTAGCATTTTCTGCTGGCTCATTATGCCTGCAAAATTCCAACTCTTAAGATATATGATCATAAATACACACGAGTAATTGAGTATGCATATTCATGTCTCGCATTTCACACTGAATTACTGATGTTATTCATATATATTTTATTTTAGACCAGTAGTATATATCTTTTTTATAGATCCTGTGTATGTGTATGCATATATTATCTATTTCTCATATGTATCTCACTTGGTATGACTTTTTGAAAACAATATTTTGATGTACTGGACAAAACAGGTACTTGATATGCATGCTTATGAGGGACGGCAGAAACAATATGCTTCTGATGGTCATAAGCATTTCTACTTCATGACATTGAACGGCAGTGAGGTTTGGATTTATTATTTATTTGCTACTTTCTCAAGTTTTTTTTTTTTTTAATTTTTTGGTAGACAATTTTCTGATCAGTGGAAATTTTGGTGGTCTGTTACGGAGTAACATGTTTGAATATAACCTTTTTGAGTTTCAAATGGAAAACCAAAGAAAAACATGGCATGGGAATGGAATAGGAAGGAAGAAGAAAAGGGAAACCTATAAGTTGTGGCATGCGAGTTAACTTAAATGGTTCCCCTTGTATTGGTTATCTGGAGATGTTATAAAGCAAGGGCCTGAGTTTCCAAGAGAGAACTTGGATAACTTGGACAATATTTAATGCTTATTCCTAAAATTGCTCTGCCCTTTATATAACTCTAAATGCAAATATTAAATTTGAGTGCAATTGTGAATATAGTATTTTAGCCATACATACATAGTTTCTTAACTTATATTTCTTTTACCCCACCTCCCCACCCAGCTCAATAATCTATTGCAGTCTAGGAAGCAACAGCACTCTTTCTTCTCCACCAGAGTGTCTTTGCTTCATGGGAATCCGACACGTATACGATACGAGAATTTAAAAAAAGAGAGGAAATAATGCTTATGCCCTTTTTCTTTATGCTATATATGTATATTTATATATACTAAAACTTACCAGTGTGTCAAATTATTTCCTGGCTTTTGCTTCATTACAGTTTTCTTTCAACATTTCTGTTCTTGCAGGTTATAGATGCATCTGCTAAAGGCAATATGGGACGCTTTATTAACCATAGTTGTGATCCTAATTGCCGTACAGAAAAGGTGAATGATAATTATGAGCTTCTTATTGTCATTTATTCTCTGCATTATTGAGACTGTACTATTTATATATGGGTGTTCAAGCACAGTCGGGAACTTCTTTGGCTGAATCTGACGTAGAGACTAACATGTTCTGACTTGCTTTTGTGTATTATTCTCTTCCTTTTCCTCTTTTCTCTTTATACATTCTTGTGGAGCTCCACTCATCCTTGAAACTTTCTGCTAGAGAATTGTAGGTTTGATGCAGCTTTTGTCATTGTTTGCTCTTACTTCTCTTTAGATTTTACATAGCCGATCTCTATATGCCATTTCATTTATTTTATCACAAGAAATATAAAGGGCATTGGATAGAACATTTTTGAAACTAAGAGTAGTATTTGGGAAAAGATAATTTTATTATGGACTCTTTAAGATGGTCAATGAGACAGTGATACTGATATTGCTTCAGAAGAGTGAATGTGCCAGTGAAAAGAATTTCTGGTCCTTATCTTTCATTATTGGACCAGATTTGTGAATGGATGAGTTATTGCCCTTATGACTTTAATCATGGATAACCCAGAATGAGATAATTGTTTAAAATCTTGAAGAAAACTGTTTAGCTGTTGTCAGATACAAAGATTCCAGGTAATTTGGGTTCGGTAATGTGATGTCTTTGTGGACCAAATGACGTTTTTGATTGTTGGGGGGTTCTGGAGGCACAGTTTTAAATTCCCAGCTCGAAACACAGATTTTAATTGGTTGCTATAGTGCTGCACACTCTTTTGGGGTTAAGGATTTAATTTGCTAATTCCCAAGACTGCCCATCCTCTATTGTGTATTTAAAGTGCGTATACTGACTGCTTTAGTTGTGTCAGGACTCTATATCATTTCTCATATTTTTTCTTCACCTTTACATTTTACTAAGTCTTTTTTATTTTATTGGGACAGTGGATGGTGAACGGAGAAATCTGCATCGGGCTTTTTGCATTGAAGAATATGAAGAAGGTAAAATCAATTACAGCATTGTTCATTTTAAATGCAGAAATTTATAAATGGAGTACAGTTTATCTTAGTATCAATGATCATAGCACCCTGGAGTTGCATATTATCTGCAAGACAATTACCCTAAATTGTCACACGATGATCATTGAATGTCAATGGAAGTCTTAAATATACTGTTTTCTTTTCAGTACCTTTGAACCCTTCCTAATTTGGATAATTTTATAAAACCAGACTACTCACAGCCCAACCCCTCAGAATAAGAGAAACAGAAACTGATCCTAAAAACTTGTTGGTCGAAGGAAGTTGAGCTTGTGTAGATGATTCAGAAATGAATTTCATATCGCTAAATTATTATAGCATTTTGCAATTGACAAAAAGTCTGAACAGTTATTATCTAACTTACATGAGAGATACATATCATTTGTTAGCAATTTACCAATGATAAGGAGCAGTAATCTTAAGGAACTTCTTTCTATTTTGATGTCAGGGAGAAGAGGTGACATTCGACTACAACTTTGTAAGGGTGTTTGGTGCTGCTGCCAAAAAATGCTATTGTGGTTCACTTCACTGTCAAGGCTACATAGGGGGTGATCCATCAAATACTGAAATAATAGTTCAAGGTGACTCAGATGAAGAGTTCCCTGAACCCGTAATGCTGTTTGAGAATAGAAAAAGCAAAGTCAGATTGAAGAATAAGATTTCTAAGACCAAACGAACGCAAAAAGAAGAGAGTGTACTGAAAGCTAGAAACAAAATGGATGAATCCACAACTGCTGCAGGGCAATCACAGATCACCTCAGAAATTGATGACTCCACAAACATATCTGCTTCTGGAGTTACCCAATTACATAGTACGTCACTTAAGAAAGTATCATCTTCTGCTCAGGAGGAAATATCTGCTCAAACAGATGTAACTAGCAGCTCCATGTCATCTGTTCAAGAAGAACTTTCTATCGAAGATGATCCTTTGAGAAAAGCCCCATCCTCCATTCAAAGTTTAGATGAATCAACAGTAAATCTCAGCAAATTGTTACCTAATGGTATTGATGATTACAAGAAGTCCAAGTCTGAGACACATGAGAAGCGAGTCTCTTCAAAATTGGCTCATCGCTTGAAAACTTCTCGTTCTTCCAGCTCTGTTAAGAAAGGAAAAATTAATAGTGATTCCCAGAATGTCAACAAACCCCAAGTGATGGTTGACAAGAATCAGTTACAGTCTACCAAACCCAAGAAATTAGTGGAAGGGTATGCTAATGGCCATTTTGAAACAGGTTTGGGTTTTTCTAACTTTCTATTTTGACAAAGAGAGAATATGCTGAGTGATTGTTTTGATGATTATTGCCCTTTTGTGCTTCCAGTTGAGGTGAAGCTTAATGAATTGCTTGATGTTGATGGGGGAATAAGCAAACGCAAGGTAAGCAGTGTATTGTTATTTACTTTGTCTTTGTTGCTTTCTGATTCAGGTAGGTTGAAGGTTGGCAGACATTGCCTTAGATACTCTGCCTGTGGGGTTTTGCAAGGTTTATTAGACTATTAGTCTTTAGAATTAGCAATATATGCCTCATTGTTTCTTGCTGGTTGATCATTCAGCATGTTTGGCTGACTTCAACTTTTTTGCTCATCACTTTTCTTTGGCACAAGAGGCCAGAGGGAACGACTTCTGAGCTTCCCATTCATTGTGCTTTCATGTCATAGATTTACTATCAAATAATGTCTGTTATTAATTTGTTTTTCTTATTCTTCATCCTGTTTTCTTGTTATTTCGAAGGGTTTCAATCTCATGACAGCTATGACACCAGAAGCACATGCATTTCATGTATCTTTTATGAGTTTTATCTAGATACTAGTTTTTGTTTACAAGGCAAAATTTTCTTATTACAGGATGCTCCTAAAGGTTACTTGAAGCTTCTGCTTCTCACTGCAGCTTCAGGTGATAGTGGCAATGGCGAAGCAATTCAGAGGTCAGTCAAGATTTGTCTCCATCTTCAGTTGACCTATGCACGGGCAATTTGCATCTTTCAGTTCTTTGTATATTTGTGACTATATTTATACAAGTCTCTCTCTTCCCCCTTCTCTTTTGGCAGCAATCGAGAGCTCTCTATGATACTTGATGCGCTTCTGAAAACAAAATCACGGATTGTGTTGATTGATATAATTAGCAAAAATGGTAGTGTATCTCCAGTTTTGCTCATAGCATGGGTTATATTTTCCAATTTAATTTTATGTTTCTAGTTATCCTACCTTTTTTTAAGTGATTAATATTTTCCTCTGCAGGTTTGCAGATGCTACACAACATAATGAAGCAGTATAGAAGGGACTTCAAAAAGATTCCAATTCTCCGAAAGCTTCTCAAGGTGCACACATGCTGGGACTGTTCATTATCTGTGCTTACTTATATTATATTATGTCTTCCATAATGCTTTAAAATGTTTGAACTTTGAATAACTTCAAATAATAAGAGATGTGTGAAAATATACTGAATATACAATAAATAGTGCATAGTAAATCATTATATTACATCTATTTTTTTTGTACTCATGTAACATTAATTAAGATGGTCTTTTACTATGTGTGTACTTTGAAAATGTTAGTTGATAGCCTTGGTTTCTTAAACAGAGTGATATCAACTCATTGTACTTGTCCTTGATCTCGTCTGAACAGAAAAATAATTTGAATATGCATGCACTCTAGGCTAGTGAAGCTCTTGTTATAAACATGTGTAAAAGTATATTCAGTTGTGGTGACTACCATGTTTTGAGACTGGACAACTCAGCTTTCAACTTTTTGAATTTTATCCATAAAGGGAAAATAACCACGGATCTTACAAAATTTTATTACTCTTTGCTTTGCAAGATCTGATTCAGGGATAAGAATAGAGAATGCACTTTACTTTTCCGTCTTTGTAAGGACATAAGTAAATGTTGTGACATATATATATCATACATTTTCGAGATTGTTTTCAATCATTTGCGTAGATAGGAAGCAGAAGATAGTTCAAGAGGACCTTTCATACTGTTGTATGTTTGATTCTTTTTGAAGTGGAAATCTGGAATGGTGACTCGTATTCTGAATTTTGAAATGTGTCAGTAGAGAGGCCTCTTCATTCACAATATTATTTTCATCTATATAATTATATTTATGGTAGAAGGCAAAAGAGTGTCAATAGAGTGCCTTTTTTACTATACTAGACTCTTATCTCATTTTTTGAACTGCCTTAAATTGTCAAAAAGGATGTATGGACATGTTGTCCATCTTTATTGTTTGATAATGCCAATAATACCAATAGCTGCCATATTGTTAACAGAAAAAGAATATCATTACATTGTGTTTAAGGTGTCTTGTCTGTTATGTTTTGAATGATGAACTAAATCAGTTCCAAAATAATTATTGCAGTAAGTGACAAAATTATTGGGTATAATCCTGCTAAATTGGTCTTGTATGAAAATACAAGTAGATGTGTGAGTAATACGACTGTAAAAATATTAATTGTGTTGTCAGAGGCAGTGTTTAACTAGAAATCTAGTTTCAAAGAGTTAGTAGTAAAGTTCGACATGTAAGCACAGTGCAAAACCTTAATATCGATTGCCTAATCTGAATATCAGTATATTTTTAGGAGTGCTTAAGAGACTTATTTTAATGGTGTATTCGAGAATTTGGTCTGTATAAATAAATAGATGAGTGATACTAGTTATGTCAGAAACAGTGTTTTAACTTTAATTCTAGTTCCGTTGTGTTTGTAGCCAAGTTTGTGTGTAAGCAGATAACAAAGTATTTATTTTGAATGTCCTAATCTGAATGGAATATTTTAAGAGTGTATCCAAGAAGCTGGTTTTCTATTTGATGATTGATAATGCCCAGACTGTTTGTAGCGATACCAAAGTAAAACAGGAAAATTATGCTAAACAATTGAAAGTTTCAAACAATAACATGTTGCTGGCTGATCATCCTATGCAGGTTCTAGAGTATTTGGCTGTGCGGGAAATACTTACTCAGGAGCATATTAATGGTGGTCCTCCTTGTCCTGGAATGGAGAGGTGCATTCTACTATAATATCTCTTCCATTCAATTTTTTACCATTTGTTTCACTGTTCTCAGAGAGATACTTATTCATTTTTCACCTTCTTTTTCCTTACCTTTTACTGCGTATATTTTCCCAACCAAGGAAATGTAGTAATTTGTATTGATTGTGTTGTCGGATGAAACTCAATGTTTTTTTTATCGCCATTTGATTATGTCAGACTTGTCAGAAGTACTTATTGGAACAGTGGTTCCATCTCAGTTATGTTCATGTTTGTATTATTGGGTGTGTACACACACTTGAATACATGGCTTCAGTTAGCTTAAATTTTCCTTCTTGTTCGTATCTATCCTACCAACTATTTGAATGTCAAACTTCTGCAGTTAGTGTATTAGAATAATAGTCGTCTCTTATTTTGCATTCTTGCATATTTCTTGACTCTGTTTTTTATTTTATTTTATTTTTTATATAGATTTATGACCAAAAAGTGTCTTTGTATGCAGCTTTAAGGAGTCAATACTGTCACTGACAGAGCATGATGACAAACAGGTATAACTGTGTTTTGTGTTTAATTTGGTTCAACATAAAGCCTATTTTCTCGCTTTGTAAAATTTTAGCAAGATTTCACTGTACAAATGAATCTCCATCTCAGCATTGAAAAGAGAAAGCTTCTCATTTGTTATATGGCTGAAATACCATAGATCAATGTTTGTGGTTATTTTCACTCACCATTTCTATGCCCTACTTTAAAATAATTGATTGTTAATTTAATTATTAAAACACTATAGTGACATTTTAGGTTCTAGACTGGCAACTATTGTGCTTCATATATACTACTTTTGTTTCATAATAAGTGTCATTTTAGATTTTTTCACACAAATTAAGATGTAAAATGACTTATTTAACCTTACATTGTTGTTTGTGCATTCATTAATTATTACTAGTATCAATGATAAATATTGTACTTGAGAATATAAGAAGGGTATAGTTGAAAACTGAAGTGCATTCATTAAGGTTAAATGACTTATTTAACCTTACACAAATTAGGATTTGTACATAAACATCTGCTACTTATTTATCATAGTATTCGCCATAAGTAAATGTGTTTGATTCAATAGTTTTAAATCATATTAGTATGATATAAGACATGCATGATGGGCAGGAAGGAGAATACTCACTTTTCAAATGGAACAAAAAAATATGAATTCTATTTTTGAACTCTTAAAGATTAAATTCATGGTTTTGAAGTCAAAAGATTGGAATGTTTTCAGGATACCTATGTCATTTGATGAAGAATCCCAAAGGAGCTTAGTTTTCTACATGTTCGATTTGCTATTTTAGTCAATGTTATATATAGTGAAATGAGAAAGGGGATATATATATATATATATATATATTCAGACTTAAAAAATCATTTTGGTAACATTTGTATGGGAATTTTTTCTGTTATTTTTTTTCATGTTTTCCCTTTGTCCATGCACCCCTATTTGGATGCATAAAATCATGTGACGATCAATTTATTTCATGTGCAGGTTCATCAAATCGCAAGAAGCTTCCGAGATAAGTGGATTCCTAGACAAATTAGAAAACTTGGCTATGGAGACAGAGCTGATGGACGAGAGTTTCACAGGGGTCCAAACTATAATAGGTTTTCAGCATCACCAAATGTTTGGCAAGATCAAGGTGTGAGGCCTACAGAAGCAATAGATTGTGTTAAGCAAGCGATGCCCACAACAGTTCCAGTGGGTTCTGGTGCTCAGGAGGGCTGTTCTGCTCAATGTATAGGCGGTAGCCTAAGCACTGGGACGAAAACTCGTAAGCGTAAAAGTCGATGGGATCAACCGGCAGATGGCTTCCTAGATTCAATATGTCATCCATACAAGGAACAAAAAACTGATTCTAGATTGCTACAGCAGTGTGAATCTAGCTTACTAGCACAGACAGGTGATGTGGTGAGCAGAGAGGAAAAGAGTTGCCACCCAAATAATCGTCAGCTAGATGAGACTTGTACGTCTGATGGTGAACAAAGTAACATCCATGATGATGTTCCCCCGGGGTTTTCATCTCCCCTTAAGCATCCCATGGTTCCATCTAGTGGCAGTTCGTCAGCTTCCATTGATGTTCCTCAAATGAAACTCCAATGTCTAAAGTGTCCTGAGGCTGTTGTTGGTCGTTCACAGGGAAGATTTATTTCTCGTAAGCCTGTTTCATATGGAATTCCGGTAGACATCTTGAGGCAATTTGGCACATCCCAGGCGGAAAATGTTGAGAGTTGGATTACTGCTCCAGGCATACCCTTCTATCCTTTCCCGCCATTGCCTCCATGTTCCCGCAACAAGAAAGGCTCTGACCCTCAGCTATCTCATGCTGTTGGCGCTGACCCTATGAGCATAGATCAACATGCTGCAGAAGAAAACGCCACCCCTACCCACCCCAGCCGCTCCAAACACCCAAGCAGCCAATCAACTGAATGTGGACATTCCTGGTGCGAAGAACCAACATTCTTTGAAACGGGCTAGGGGTACGCCTGATTTGGGAAAGAGGTATTTCAGACAGCAAAAGTGGAACAACTCAAAAGTGCCCCCTTGGCTTTGGAAAAGGAATGGGTGGGGATTTGGAAATAACTCCAGAAACGGGACATGCAGCGCTGGTGTAGGAAATGTAGAAAATGAATTCAGAAATATCAACAGTCCGGAAGGTATAAACTGTAGAGTGGAGAAAGCTGGTAATAATTGTTATCCGCATCCACAGCACCAAAATCACCATTGATTTATTTAAAAAGAAACACAACTCTGGAGAGAGCGGAATTTCTTCTATACTGTAACATAACGCATTCCCATTCTTTTGTTTGTCATTTATTACAATGGGCGGATCATTGCATATTCAAATTGCAATTCTTTTTTTGCTATGAGTAGTTAACATGAATGTGGTATTTCAACCTTTCGGATGTGTTTATCTTGTATTCCCTCCCTGTAATATAATAGGATTTTCAGCTGTATTGGCTCCCCGACGATTTTGCTTTGCAGGAAAGTTCTCCAATGCCCAAGACAGATTGACCCATGAAGATAAGTAGCAAAAATGCAGGTAATATTAGTATATTTGCTTCTTTGTGCCTAATATGTTGCATCAAGTTTTGCTATTATATATACAGGGATTCTAATCTCCTCTGTGACTATGGGGCAAGCTTCGATTTCAAGGAGATCATTTCTAGCCAGGTACCACGAATACTAGAAATTACGAAATCTTTTTAACTCATATAAGCCCTCATCTTTACATGCATTATGCTTGCAATTCGAATGTTTTTTCTTTAAATGTCTGTACCTTGTTATTAACTACACCTAAAAGCTTAATCTCAAGTTTAACATGATATTAGAGATGGTTGGTATGAGTCTAGTGATTCATCTTTATTGCCTTCCTTCTTGGTTCACGTGCAGGGTCTGTTGTGTTGTTCAGTTTACTCGTGTGGGGAGTGTTAATATATTCTACCTCGAAAGAATGTGAGCACTTCCACTTGATATACTAGTTGGGTTCGCCATTCATCATTTTATCTTTTTGAGTTGGAGTCGAGTTCACATTTGTAAGGTGTAAATAAGACTATTGAGCAACATATCACTTAAAAGGCGGCCAATGGGACATGAGACTGTTTGGGATCACTAACAATTTTCATATATAGTGTATTGTTATGAGGTGATGCATATAAGCATACAATTTTAAGGTCCCATATGAGTTGTGAAACTTTTGTAGGGTTAATTGCGCTCATTTTTAATCGTTTTTCTTGTCTTCGTGATCAATTAGAATATTTTATCCGTTTCAAAATAAATGTTATGTTTTACTTAGATATTTGTCTTCGAATGAATAGGTTAATTCACATCCATTTCTTCTTCCACAACTAATTATATTACTTCATCCGTTTCAAAATGAGAGTTTTGTTTATCATGGATTTTATCTTCAAATTACTGTTATGTATCAATTACCAATATTATTCTTCTCATAAGTTATGATTCTTCATTTTGCTACGATACAAGCACATATCTTTTAAATCATTTCAAATTTTCAATGGACGGTGAAAATTTTGATGGATTTTAAAACTGCATATTAAACCCATTTCTAACAAGAAAAGAAACATTTGAAGTTTGAGTTTACTATAGATCTTCTTCCAGCTTTCAATAATTGAAAAAAATAAATCAATTTGTAGTTCTGTCAAGCTTTTTCTTTATCTTTGATTATATTCAAAATATAATCACTTTTGCTCAGTCATTTTGACCATAATTAGAATTTTTTTTTCTTATGAGAACATTTTTGGGATGTTGGAAGAATATATATTGAGTCATTAATCTCAAATATAATGATATCTCTTAGTCACGTCATTTCCTACTCTTTTCATAGTGGGAAAGTAAGCACTTTATTAATTCAAATCATCCGATAATAAATTGTGAAGCAGGATTGGACCATTGGAACCTATCCATCCCGATAAACCTTACTCGATTGACCTAGTTAACTGATGGGCCACTTGATTCACAGATCGTTTAACAGACTGAAACTCTAAATTTGAAATATGCCTCATAAAGTATCTAATATTATTCAAAATCAAATTTAAGGCAGTGGAAACCTCCCCTCTAGTCTGTACAGCCCGAATAACCATCTTCGCGTTAGACTCAACAATCAACTTGTCCCATCCTCGAT
>JAYMSZ010000525.1:0-19195 GCA_036897665.1 Pelargonium citronellum
ATATTATATATGGTAATATACTATATATGTTAAGTCTAGAGCTGACAAAATTTACCCTAACCCACGGGTACCCGCAACCCGACCCTATTTTTTTTGGGTTCGATTGCAAATTACACGACCCTATATTGTTTCGGATCGGGTCGGGTCGGGTAACCCGCGGGTAACCCGAATTAATGCCCAAAAGATAGGTTACGTGAAACAGTTCACTGTTTCACGTCTTCTCACTTCTGGTTTTCAGAATTCAGATCTCTCTCCATCGCCGGAAGTCGACTATCGACGTGGGTATGTGCTTGTTCGCCGGAAGCCGCTCCTCCGCCGCCACTCATCTCACTTCCGGAAGGTATTTTCTGACAACGAGCGAGAAGAAGAGACTGGAGCGCCAATAGGTAATTCCAATTCTGAAACCTAGGATCATTTTTCGTGTAATTTACTGGGAAATGTTTGGTGTATGGAGGTGAACTGGGGCTGCTTGTGTTGTTTTTGGATTTTCCCAAATGGGTCTTCGTGATTTGTGGTGATTCGAAATGGGTATTTTGAGTTTGGTTCTCTTTGGTGGTGTTTGTTTGTTTTTAATCCTGTTAATGTGGGAATAAGTGGTAATTGTAATTTCTTGGAAACTTTGTGCTTTTGTTGTCTCTTAGAATTTTGGTGGGTTTGTTTTCCTACTGTCTTGTTAAATGGGTGTTGAAATCTGGTGGTGTTTGTCACTGTTTGTGTGTGTTTGTTGGAAAATTGTAATTTTCATGTGGAAAAAGTGGTATGGATTGACAATGGTAACTTGGTAAGTATAACTTTTGGGAAAATTTGATGCTTGTAAGTAAAAAAGGGGTTCACTTGTGTTGTCTTTGTGAATTTTGTATGTTGGTTTTGGGATCAATATTCAATGATTCGAAACGGGTGTTTGAGTTTGTTCCTCTGGAAATTGATTCTTATCTAATTGTTTGCTATCAAATTTACATCACATTGTTGCATGAGCACAAATGAAACTGCAACACCCATATGATGGTGGTTGGCTGGTTGCTTATATTGAAACCTTAACTCTGTGACAAGCTATTTGGCCGACTAAAGGAAACAGAGCAAATTTTGTAGGCATTTTGAGCTGTTTGTTTTCTTTCCTGTCTCTAATTTGGTGAAAGGAAAGTTGGTTTTGTTGCTTGTAATTAATTGTCACCAAATGGTCCAAAACAGTATATCTTGTACTGTTGCACAAGATATGTTATAAAAGGTTACAGATTCACCAAAAGAAACAAGGTTGGAGTAATTAGATTTGTGAGAAAAAGGAAAGAAGCAGGCAGCAGTTTTGTTGGGATGGCTATTGGCCAAAACTTAGCTGTTACCATGAAAATGGTGTCATGTGAATCTTAGTACAACAGTTGACCATGAAAGTTTTAATTTTGTGAAATCTAATATTGAAATATCCATCTTGCCCAGCTGGTATTGTGCTGCTTTTTGTTTTTTATTTTCTTCTCTTGCTTTAGGAGATGACTATCATTCCTTGTACTCTTCTTATTGCAATTAAGGAGTTGATTACTACAAGATCAAGATTCTCTGTCCAGCACTACATATTTGAGAACAGCAAAAGAAATGTTGCTACCTTAATTTAACTATGCTCTCATTTTACTAATACTATTAATTTTTTACAATATTGCAACCAATGTACACATTGCCATAGGTAAATGGAAATACTTTTTTGTGATCCACATACAGAACAAGTCTCTACAATTGGTGATTAGAATTAACTAATGCCTACATGTACCTAGCTATATGTATACTTGCCATTGCAATGCAACAACTTGTTTCATTTTCTCTTGAACAAGTTTATGCAAGTTAAGAAAGATTGCAATAGGCTTGTTGAAGTAAAATGTATCACTTGGTTTTGTTTTGTCTGATAGACTGATTGACTTGAAGCTCAAAAAAAAGTTTTTAGCGACAATGTTATGTTTTTTTTCTTCTCATAAACAAAGCATTATCAAAGTACAAAGCAGATAAAACTCTCACAGGCGGGAGGTGAAAATAAGTAGTTCTTCCTATCTGCAATCCGATTTGTGGAGCGCTTAGTACAATGTAACAAAAACTCCTCGAACTCATTTGCCATGTCCCTGCGCTCCAATATTAGAGATCTCCAAGGATGAGAAACAATCTCAATAGTAAAAAAAAGCAATCAATAATAGATGTTAAAATGATTTTTGAACACAACAATTTAACAAGTTTAAGACCCTCTCGCAATCCCCACATCTCGGCCAGGCATGCCACAACTCGACCCACATGCTTGCAACTACCTCCCAACCAATTTCTCCAGTGGTTTTTGGCAACAACTCTCACACCAATATCGCCCAGATTATCATTTGTAATCTTTGTATTAGTTAAGAAATCAACAATTCATGCGCAACTCGGTCTTTAAAAAAAAATGAAAGAAAACACAAATTTTCAGTCTCCATTTGCCGTTATAATGCCATATTGATTGAGTGGAGGGGTTGGACTTTTACTTTGGTAATTTAAGCAATTATTTAGCTTATTTAATTTCCATTATTATGTCTTAAGATCTTGTTGCTATGATGGCCTTAGCCTATGTATAGTTGGTATATTGGCAAGGCTCAATACTCTCTTCTGAAACAATGGAAACTATCATAAACATCACTACAACTCTTCACTTTGCTTTTGACTAATCCCATTACTTGTTAAAAAATGAAGTGACAACTTATCTTTATTTGCTCACACCATTGAACCATAATTATTTCACTCTCTTATGTGTTGAGAGAGCATTGGTTGAAATGAATAATATTTTGTTAAGCTTCTAATTTCTTGTAGCTCATGTACTTCCCCAAGGAGGCCACTCTAGCAAGATTTGACCCTTTGATAGTGTTGATTGCTCTTCCAATATTAAAGGTAACCAACCAAAATTTGCATGCCATTTTTGAGACCCTTCCAATTTGTTTATTTGCATATATCTTGATGGGTCAACAAGGTGTCCATTGTAAAAGGAAAAAAAAATGTCATGTTAAGGAATTAGTTTATTAGCTTTTAGCTAGTGTAAATACAATGGGTTTTCAATTTATTTTTTAAATCACTAATCATGTTCCTGAGCTAATAATATGTTGCACACATCTTTTAATTTCAATTGTATGGTTCTAATGAGTTCTTGTCGGTAAGAATAATAGAACAGTTAAAATGCATACATGAAAATAAATGTCAAACTTACGTACAATCAACAATCTTATAGCCTTATATGTTGAAGTGTTACATTTTAATATCAAATTTTGATTGAAAATGGCATGTATCGCATATTGTTGGTTTGAAATTATTTTCTACATATATTATAGTTTTATATACAGTTCTATAATCTTATTGACTTGACATTAAATCAGTTTAATTAGCACAAACAATGACTAAGTTACCTAAATATAAAACAAACTTGATTTATACTTTATTTACATTGTTGCGTGAAATGTGATAATGTACAAATTTACATTCATTTGTTTGTCTTGTATAACTTTAATTACATGAATTATAATGTTATTGATATTTTTACTCTTTTTTTTAAGGAGAATATTTTTACTTTTTAATTTGAACATCTTCTTTTGTCAAAAATGTTATTACTTGTTATATTAACTCTTAAAACGCTTTCTAGTAAAGAAAAGGTTTATTTCGAGAATAATGTTCTGTTGTAAATTATATATATTTTTATATAATCTTATCTATAATTTCAGACTGTCCAACTAATTTACACGAATATATTTATCAAAAAATAATTACACGAATATAAGACTCATCATCAATTGTCGATTACAGCTAAACCTTCTTATAATTAATCAATCCTTTGGATCTAATAATTGGGTATAGATCCCAATAAAAAACAATTGTTAATTTCTTACAAAATTTTCTAAAAGGCAAGACACTAAACTTATGCTTTCCCCATATAACATGGTTACATTATAGAATTCAAACCTTTTATGCTAGTGCTTTCCCCAATTCTAAAAGTTGGTTTGCTTTTTTTCACACCAAGCAAAGCAATCAATATTGTAATATCTTAATAGAATATTCCATTACCCCATATTTGGAAGTCCATGTCTCTTGGATCTTATCAATTTTATCATACTTTTTGCTCAAAGTTATGAGCATCTGATCCCCAAAACACCCATTGCCCAATTTCTTTTTTTTAATTTATCTTTCTTTTTTTAATTTCCACCCAATTCATGATCATATTCAAGTCCTTGTGGAATCACTTTAGCCCCAATCTCTTAGCTGCTCATGATGAGCATCATTTCCAAAATTTACCTCCACCTTCCCAAATCCACTCCTTTTTCTTTCCAACATGAATATTTTTTCTTTCCAACATGAATATTCAAAGATTTTATTGCAACATATGCATCCCCACAATCAAAGACATCTTTAACTGTCCGTACGAGAAAGAGCAATACATGTCATAGATTTGACATTATATGTCTCATACTCTCATGTGTTGCTGGAGTTTTGGAGAAGAGAGACGATTTGGACACGAACATGCAAGCATTAGAAATTTGATTCGAATTTAATTGATGATTTAATTCGATCAATTTTTTATTGGATCAAGTCAGATTGGCTAGAACAAAGTCACACAAACTAACAAATTTTACGTCTAAAAAGTATAGCAGGCCCATGGCCCAAAACCCGAATCAGTATGAAGACCTTTTTGGGTCGGATATGAGTTAGGATTTATCTATCCGAACCCGATGTTGCCACCTCTTGGAATAGAGCTAGTTATTTGGAGCTGAACACATGTGCATCTGAAATGCAATTCGAACAATTATCTACTTGGATCATATCAATTTTATCCTATAAAGATACAGGTTGGGTAGAACATTCGTATGAATTTACACATTTCACGCTAAAATTTAAAATCCGATCCGACGATTTTTTAGATGAATTTGAATTAGTTTTTTTCACTTTGCAAGCTGTGACGAAATCTGTGAAAGAAAATGTTCCGTCACAAATAGTGACAGAAATCATATTTTTCCATCACAAATACACATGTGACAGAACTTTCTGTCACAGATGTCTATGACGGAAATTTCCGTCACAACCATTTGTGACAACCCAAACAATGACAGAAATATTTTGTCACGTACAGTTCCATCACAAATTATATTTTGTGACTGAAATCCACTGATTTTTTACAGAAATTTTCGTAATAAATCACGATTTTTTTTGTTTTTTTAGTGTTTCATTCTGAACCCTAACAAATTAGATCTAAAATCCAATTACCAACTCTATCTGGTCCCGGAGAGAAGTCTCAAATTGGACACTGTTTTTTTTTTTTTGCTAAACTATTTATTTTGTGCCAAATTGGACACTATTTTGATTTTTGTTCTAATTTAGTTACATTGATATGTACTGCTCTCTAATTGCACACTATGGTGATTGTTTTTTTATTTATTATTATTATTATCAAAATGGATGCTAAAGTGGCCATTTTGAAGTAAAAGTGAATACCAGGAGATCAAATGGAAACAAAAATCAAATCAATGGCCACATTGACACAAAATGTACCTTAAAATGACTCAATTTGAGCAAAAATCAAATTGAAAATCAATTAGACATAAAATTTCTAATAAAATGGTTATTTTGGAGCATAATCCTTCTAAGTTAATACAAAACAATCAAACATGAATTACAAAATGAGAAGTCGTGGATGCAAACATCTAAATGCAAAACACAAATATTGCCCGATTCAAATTATATTATTTTGTATTTCAACACATAAGTTACGTGCAGTTACGTTCGTGCAACAAGACATTTCCTTATGAAATTCTAATATTGTAACGTCTCTCGAGTTTCAACAGTACTAAACTCACCACAGTCCTTATTGTGATCCATAATTTGGATAATACATTGAAGCTCCTGAACAACATCCTTCATGCAAGGCCTATCAGCCTTCTTCTCCCTCAGACATGCAAGTGCAAGCTCACAGAATAGCCTTATGCTTGTAATCATCTTCTTCATTGACTCCTTATTCTCCCCCAACCTCTGGTCAACAATCTCCATCAATCCACCATTGTTGGCCCTCTGGCTTGCATAGATGGCCAAGTTCACATCATCTTGGTCTCTCGAAAAGTCTATAGCCTTCTGAGAAGTCAAGAGCTCAAGCAAAACCACCCCGTAGCTATACACATCGCTCTTATCGGTCAATTGATAGTTTCTGTAGTACTCGGGATCCAAGTAACCTAGCGTTCCTTGAGCGCAAGTTGACACGTGACTCAAGCCCGGGCAGGCCAGTCTCGAGAGCCCGAAATCAGCTACTTTCGCGTTGAATTCGTCGTCTAATAGTATGTTTGTGGACTTCACGTCGCGGTGGTAGATGGGAGTGTATGCTGCAGAATGTAGATAGGCTAATGCTTCCGCGGTTTGTAGCGAGATTCGCAGCCTCGTGGACCAATCGAGGAATGTTGAGTACTTCCCGTGTAAGTGGTCGTGGAGGGTGCCGTTTGAGATGTACTCGTAGATCATTAGAGGCTGTTCGGCTTCCATGCAACATCCGAGGAGCTTTACGAGGTTCTTGTGATTGACTTGTGATAAAATCCCAACCTCGTTTAGTACTTGCTGTGTACTTTTGATGTTGCCAACTTTCGCGGACTTGACAGCAACAATTGTCCCATCTTGAAGCTCTCCTTTGTAGACTTCTCCGAACCCGCCACTCCCCAAAACCCGGTCTTTGGAGAATCCGTTAGTCGCTTTCTTCATGTCCTTCAAGCTAAACATTCTTGCTGATTTCCCTCCATTTCTCGACCTCAACAAGTCTTCTCGAGACTTCTCGAGCCTTGCCTGGTTAGAGAAACCCAACCTTTTAACTGTAAAAAACGCCATAACCGCAGCTATAGAGAAAAACAAGATCACCCCAATTGAGACGATTAAGGTGAGAACAGGGACTTCCTTGTTTCCCTTTTTTCTCAAGCAAGCTCCAGTTACATGGTTCCAATAATAGCCCTCATTGCAGAGGCAGCGAGAGAGGTTGTTTATGCCAATAGGCGAGCACTTGGAGGCGCCAGAGCAATCCTGTTGCAATTTGCAGACAGGTTCGGGAGGCGGAGCCCACTGAATCTCCAATCCTTCTTCCCATTGGTTCGCGGGTTTTTCGGGATCAAGATTCAGGATGCTCCTAAAAGCTCTGCATCCCGAGCTGTGAAGCCTGATCCTGTACGCCGAAGGAACGCCACCTGCAACAAATGTGCAGCAAGGCTCAACAACACCACTAGCACACTGAGCAGCTCGTTTCGAGTCAACTTGCCCCGAGGCGTCCAAGTAGCGGTGGCAGAGACTAGAGGGAGTGCAGTTCAGGGGAGAGACTAGGAGGCGCGGCGAGCAGTTGAAGAGGAAGATTGTGTTTGAGGAAGTGATGTTAAAGGGGAGTGAATTGTTCAACCTTATGCCCTCACTAGTGAGCAAGTCTTGCGTGATGCATGTCCCAGGAAGCCAGGGAGATGGTTGGAGGACTAAGCGACTCACTGAGGGAACGATGGTGAGGATGAGGTAGGAGCTCCCGTTGAGGGCGTCGCAGAAGAGTTTGTGGGAATGGGAATCGCAGCGAAGAGAATAGTCTTTGTCGCCGCAGGTGGAGTGGGTGCTGAGAGGGTATGGGACTTGTGTGGAGCCACAGTTTGGGCAGATCTTTTGGGAAGAAGAGAAGTGACAAAGGAGAAGAATGGAGGAGAAGAGGAAAAGGGTGGAGAGGAGAGAAGGTTGTGGGTTTGGGCTCTTTGTGATCATGTTTGTATTGAGGAGATTGTGGTGGAGAGAGCAATGAAGCTGGATGGGTAAATATAAGGCTACAGAGAGAGAATAAAGTTGGTGAAAGTAAAAAAAAATTTGGAAAAGTGGCTTCAAGAATCATGAAACTTTTGCCTGTTTATGGGAGGGACCTTTGGATTCTCTTGTCTATGGTGTCCTTAGGATGGTTTGGGTAGCTGTTTTCTCTAATAAGGAAGTGTCTGTTGGTAAATGAAGACGTTTACGTCTGACAATAATCACTCGAAAGTATAAAATTGTTCGGTCAAGAGAACACCTAAATGCACATAAGGTGTGTTCAGCTACACAACTATGTACTAGGCAACAACCCATGTCAGCCTCTTAAAAAATCATTGTGTACTAGTTAAATCTTACGATTTCATCGAAAAAAATGCCTTGGTCTAGTGATGGAGAGGCCATCCCTGAACTAATATGTAATTTTTTTGGTGCAAAATCCCAACTCCACCATTGATTTCATTCATCCTTGAAAACTAACTTGAAAAAACCCCTAGCTCCTTAAGATTTTGTATGTGTTCTTAGGTCAAATGAGCAAGAAATCTAAAAATAACATATATAGAGAGGGAAAATTAAGTATATAAAAATCAGAAGAAAAGGAAATGGCAAAGTGGGTCTTGCACTAGAAACAATTTCTATATTCTTGCACCACTAATCATTTCAATGTTCTGTTCTATTGAAAGCAGAAAAGCAGATCATACTTAAGAGTCAAACAACAAAATATATATAATTGGAAAATGGCAGCACAAACACAATACAATATTACAATATATAACACAGTCTCTCCTTTTGTCATGGCACACTAAAATTGCATGTGTCGATTCATATTAGGAAAAAACAGAATAAAATCATATAAAAGAATTGCACATAGGTTATTCATTATGTGTGCTCTATATATGATCATAGATAATAGTGCATAATTGCATATTAGGTTTCCAGCTTTTCATGCATCATTTACTACTTAAGATTCGATAAGTTTGAGTGGTTGAACTTTGCTTAAACTTTAAATATGCAAATAAGTATGTGATTTCAAATTTTGTGCAATCGAGTGATAGAACTATGGAGATTTAGACTAGATAATGTCTATATGGCGCTACTTTCAACAGTTCGATTGCACAAAATTTGAATTCACGTACCTATTCACACATTTGACCAAAGTTCGATCACTCAAAATGGTCGAATTTCTTACAATTTCAAAGTGCATTTGCTATCTTTTCAGGGGTTCAGGGGAGAAGGAAGAACTAGAAAGTGAATTGAGCGGCATCTTCTTGGTAACATTTATACACAAGAAATGAAGACATATAAAGCGTAAGAAAATAGTTTTCAACAAGATACATTTCGAGAAAATATACATTATCTATTGAAAGAGGTTATGATGTTTAAAATATAACTTACATGTTGAATTTAAAATAACCATCTTTTTCACATAAATTTTAGATCAGGAACCACCATAATCATCCACTTTGCCGCAAGTTATCAGCTTCTATACTTTAGTTCATCCACATAACTTAGCAGAACATCAAAATGGGATTTAACCTTCAACAATTTTAACAGGAGTCCTGCGCGTACAACAAATAAAAAATCTGAAACTATCTGCGAAAAGAATTGTATTTGAAGGTTGATCATTATCGTTCACAATCACTTACCCAAATGGGCTTTGCTTGATGGACAATAATTCAACGTCCAACTGCAAATTGAAGAATGATATGAAAGTAAGAGAGGTTTTCATGGTGCTCACAGGAGGCTAGAATAAGATATTGAAAATTGCAAGTTTTTAATGATGGTTTAGTTCCAGAACTTTATTGTGAAATATCACTATTCACATGCTTATGCAAACAAGTTAATATAGATTGATTTGAGAAATGTTACCAGAAAATAATAGAAATTTGACAAAATAAAGTGAACTACAATATAAAGGTTGGATTGTGGATGGAGATTTCTTCTTTTCTTTTTCCAGCTTTTTTAAAAATAGCAGGTGATTCCGGAAACAGAACATTTTGACTATAACTTGAAAGTAAAAGTCACTTTTGACCAAACAACAACAAAAATCAAGCTTCTGCGATGATCGAGTTAACTTTTCATCATTTGAAAATTTTGTCATAGAATTTTATGAAGCTTGGTTTTGGATGTCTTAATGGTTCAGTTTTCGTAGTCTTGCACTTGCTAAACTTAAAATTCATAATAAATTTTTTTCCTCTGCTAGAAGAACTAACATGGTTTCACTGACTCTTTCAATTGTTTACATAAACGGTACAGGTAGTTGGAAAAATAACTCAAACCCGTCATTTAAAGGGTACAACCAAAATCCAGAGAGGTAAGATCAGGAGAAGACAGGTTAGGCCATCTGGAAGAGATGCAATTATCAGTTCATCTCTAGCAGTCATCAACAAAAGTAACAATGATAAAGAGTGAAAGACGTTAGGTCCTCAAACTCAAATCACTTTTCAGTTTTCACCAAAGCCATGCGTAAACCACAGAGCTATATCTGGCTTCTTAAATTGTAGCAATGTCATAAAGTCTATAACCAAGAATTCTAAAAGGCAAGTGTGATTAATTGGATTTCCAATAGAAACTAAGTCCAGACTACCAGAAAAATCAACATGCAACATCTCACATGATGACCTTTTTCAATTAAAGACCAAATCATGGATGGGTCATGCAATGTACAAAAGTTGAGAAAGATAAAGAAACAGGTTACCTCAATAGTTGCATTTGGAGGGATTTCCTGTACCCCTTTGTTTCCATAAGCTAGCTCGGGAGGAACTATTAGCAACCGCTGCAGAAACAAAAAACCAAGGTTAAAATATCCTACAGAAAAAACAAAATCAAGATATGAAAAGGCGGTGTCATAGCAATAACTGATCACACCTGGCCTCCTACTCGCATGCCTTCAACACCTTGGTCTAACCCTTTAAGGACTGATCCCCTCTCAGATTGACCTACATCAAACCCATATGGCTGCAGCAATTCAACAAATAAAAAACACGTAAGCCAAGATTGAACAAATCTCTCAGGAAGACCAAGGAATACATCAATTCAAGCATATAATGCTGGTTTTGGTTCTAGGTTTCTAGTATGCTGCCAAGGCCAAGAGAATTTGGCTATTGAATAGGTTTGCACAATGTTCAAAGACATAAAGATCTCTTGTTCTTCCCTTATCTCAGTCCTCGTGTTATTTAGAGTGGTACATAAACAAGTTACTTGGAAATAGATCAAGTTTTTTTGGATTTGGTGTAGTAAAAGAGTTCTGCCAATTTCCATATAACTGAAATCATTTTTTTTAAATAATAAATGATTGTAATCCCAATGTATGTATAAGGAAACCTTATTTTTTCAGCACACATTTGAGATGATTTACCGAAATACGAAAACCAGGAACCATTCTCGTCTTACCGTTCCACCACCAACACCAAGTCCTTGTCTACTGGTCATAAAAGTCAGGTTCTTCCATTTAGCAACATAGTGAACCTACAATATGAATTTTACAATAAAGTTATATTATATTTTCCAAACAGCAGATTAGAAGAACAACAAATAAGACATTTCTTTATTTGTTTTCTGAAGGAAAAACAACTATACATGATTATGATTTTATTAAAGCTAAGAAATGAAATTAGTAATCAATAAAATAAATACATTGATTTACCAAAAGACCCACTGCAAATGAAACAATATAGATGAACTCTTTTTCTTTTCTTTTTTTAAAGTATGATGACTGATGCAATGTATATACACAGTATCCAAAATAATCATAGATTCTAATTTCATGACTTGTAACCTTTCCTCTCACTTAGCACCTTATTTTGACTTTCTAGAATTCAGGAAATGTTTTCAAATGTATTGGAGTATGTGTGCTTATACTTTATACAGACATTTAAATTCCAAATTTTTTCTTTGGATTAAAGACAATAGTAGAACCTGAAAGCTTATGTTTAAACTGCATGGTTATATCTAACTGAAACAAACATGGTATTGTTCTTCATCCCCCGCATGGCTCCTATAGTAAACAAGCTAAGGAACACTCCAAATACCCTGGGTGAAAGTCTCCCAACGATAAATTTTCTCTAGTGTGTTTTGTTGAGGTGCTACTTTGGTTGGTTTTTAACAAAACCAATAAGTTATTAGTTTAAAGACACATAAATATTTCCGATCTTTTACTCCCCAGAAAATCTTGGAAGCAGAGCTCAAGTACACTGGACAATTTATGGGTGTACTTGTATGTGGAGAACAAGGAGTGAATGGTCTATATATAAGTATCATGTAAAAAGAGGCTTAGGGAAAAAAGAAAAGGAATGTCCGTACTAATTAGTAATAAACAACGATATGGATAATTAGAAGTATATTTTGGAGAGTGTTCAAACACTTGGTCAAATTGAAATTTAACTGGGTCACAACCGTACTGCAACCCTGGATCCTTTCACAGCCTCAGCTCCAGTTCCAACTTTCAAATCATAGTACCTGAAGAATAAAATCATCACAAATTTAGTAAATACTTGTGTAATCTAGTATTAAACAAGCACCTAGCTATATCCTGTTTCTGAATCTAAACAAATAAAATATCACATAGATCCATATAAGTTACTCTTGGAAGATATAACATGCTAATTTCATAACTTTAAAGCAGCATAAAGTGGAAATTAAAATAAAAAATGAAGTATGTGAAGAACAAAGGTTCAAAATTTTACTAACTTCAGACCACTGGGAAGGGTTTTGAATTCACTCTCAGGTATTTTTGCTCCTCTAAGCTGCAGCACATACAAGAGATGCAAGAACAATGTCACAACTTTTTTTACAACTTCTTTTCTCTTTTGATTGATAAGAATTTTTTAGAAGAGAAACACAGGACATGTAACAAATTCCTACCCCATTGTACACAAAATACTCATCCTATCTTTATCTATCAAACCCTTTGCCTTCAAGTTAAGAGTATCGATTAAAAAAAGGTCCACTACCTCTCAGGACAATAAAATAATTGTCATTCGATCTCCTACAAAAATCGCTTTCACTAAGAACTTAAGCACCCTTCCAACAAAAAAAAATAAAAAACTTGAAAATGGCTAATTCAAGAACAAGAAGGATCTTACAGCTCTTTTACTCGTGCTAGCAGCCTCAGCAACAACACTGACACAACTGACAGCAGCTGAGTCACAATACATTTACATAGGATATTTATTAGAGAAACTGCACATTCATGAAAACGCATCATACACTACAGTGCTCAGATAAGTATCCAAAACCACAGAAAGACAAGTAGTAAATGAAACAGTAATGAACCAATGAGGAAAAATATAGTTCCAATAAATGGGAAAACATATGGATCCATGAAACGTTGACAATATTCTACCCCCAATGTCCCAAAGTGAGCATCCTTTTTCCTGTTATAGTAAGTTTGTTATACATCAATTACCAACAATATTCCGAAAATAAATTAGTGAGAATCCATTGAGTTGGTTACGAGGAAAGTCCAAAATTAACCAACCTATCCTTAATTTTTGCAAAAATAGAAATAACACTCACATTTCAGGACAGAGTAAGTACAATTTAGACAAATGGAATGTCATCATAGACTACCTTTCTCTAGTTAACTGAACTCATGTAATCTCTTTTTCTTCGGCCATTAATGAAGATAGCACTATGGTGTGGCACTGTGGCTTGCTATTTAAGACAGTCCCTTCACACAGGTAGCTGAGAAGGGTTTGAATATTAACCCTACAATCCTACATCTATAGTGTATTCCATACAACTCTGTTGTCCAATACACGGGTCTCTGTTTGAGCTGCCCATTGTCCAATTATAGTTTAGTTTTAAGTTCTCCACTTCCCTCTATTACGATACATAACAAGAAATGCCCAATTATACTTGTTCTAACAATAACAGAATCAAATCGATGCAAATTGGAAACCCTATGCATGCACCAAAATCAACAGACAAATGAACTGGATAAGAAATTTCAAATCTTCCATTAGGCCCACATAAATAATCACTAATACTATGCATTTGATCAAAGATCATCATATTTCGCGCATTTCATATGAAATTGAAAACACCCAATCTGGACAGAAAAAAAGAAGGCAAGAACACTAATTGAACTAACCAGCTGTGAAAAGAGACCCAATCAGAGCCCTCCTTCCCTCAGAATCTACAGAGATCGAGACCCGATTAGCTGCATCGTTTGAGGAATCGTATGCGCAGCAACATGGCAATGCAATTGAGCTTCTCCTGGTGAGTCTCTTCCCTGTGGAATCCACCAATTGCTCAGCAAATTAGCAAATTTGAACAAAACCCTAGTGAGGTTAATGTGTGTGTGCAGAGAGATACCTGAAATGGGTATGGAGGAGAGAGGTCTGTGGAGAAGAGAAAGGTTGGGTTGGTGGTGGAGGGAGAGAGGGAGTTGCATGGTGAGTCAGTTGGGAGTGACAGTTGAGAAACCAGAGACACCAAGTGACAGTTGGAAATTGGAACTCCAAGATATGGAGAAGATAATTGCATTTTCAATTTCATCCACATCTCCAATATCTCCCATTTTTGTTGATATAAGAGCATGGGCCTTTCCAGCTTGTAGTCCATCTAATATAGGCCTTGGTAGCCCATAGGCTTCAAAGTTAAATTATCATTCACAAGGTTTGTAATAGAAGTTTGAACTTGTTTTTATTTTTTATTTTTTATTTTGAAGGAAACCAAATAGATTTTATTAAGCACTAAAATTGGAAGATAACAGACTCGTGATCGGTATAGGATAATCGTCCCCAACTCATCCAATAGATACCGTTACAGACCCGGACAATCGAGCTAGAGTGTAAGCAACACGAACTTGTTTTTATTTAATTTTATTGAAAGAATTACTCACTTATAAATTATTTTTATGGCTTGTTTAATTCAGTCTAACTAATGATACATGGCAAAGTATATAATGAGAGCACACTTTTTTAATTATAAAATTCAAATAAGCTAGTAATCTGAACAAAACAATAACGTTCGTTACTACATTATCACTTCCTTCTTGTATAGAAGAAAATTTAGAGGACCTACTAAGCACATAAATTACTCTATTCGCAAAATTTAGAAGAAAATCAAACAAAATACTTGTTGTGGTGGGTAAAACAAGTCTCACATTAACAATCGTCAACAGGGCAAGTGACTTAAGACTCTTGCTTCTTTTAAGAAGTTGATCGAGGTCTCAAGTTCGAGTCTCGGTTGTTACGCTTACAAATAAAAAATATATAAGAAATAAAAACAAGTCTCATACGGATAAATATGAAAGAAATTAATGAGATACATATAATGGTGCGAGTGAAGATATACCAACAAGGTTAACATTTTAGTAGTAGAACCTCAATTCATTATATGTAGCTAGTTATTCAAATTTAACATGATATATAGCATAACAAGTTTTGCATGTTTATGTTGTTTCCTCGTGATCTCCAGTCGGTTTGCATATGTACATACCAGAAGCAGCTCACATGTAAAGGAAAAATGTTTACACGTGAGGAGGTGTCGAATTAAAAGTCATTGATTGGGCACGTGTGGTTGGTGTGGAATGACCCATTTATGTTGTAATATCAGGCCCGCTTGCATATGGGCGCGCATTTAGTGGTTCTTGTATGAAAGAAAAATATCTACACGTGGGCTCACTTACTTTCATGCGGCTCTTTTGGAGTTCTATTCATGCGTATAACTGAATTGGAAACAAGTTCATTATATGTAGCCAAAACAACTAGTAGTACAAGTTATTTTAACTCAAAATTTAGATGTAAGACTAGATTTGATAATTTAGCTCCGAATATGCAAATATACGAAATTTAATCCGACTTAAAATGTTTTTGATTTGTTCATATAAATACGCTCCAATTATACTAAAGTACGAAATTTATTTCAATCCAAACTTAATTCAAATCGAATTACTCATTATTATAATGGTTTAAAATCCAAATGGTCACGTCTATTATGATAACATTTTTGAAATTTTTTTGAGGGGAACGTAGCTTACTTTATTACGAAATCAAATCCAAAGTTACAGACTCCACGATTTCAGTAGGACAGATATCCCCTACCCAATCGCTTACCCCAACAATCGAAACAGATGATCTAGCTAGCAAATGAGCAACTCGATTACACCTTCTATCCACAAAGACGAAATCGACAAAAGCTAGTTTAGATGAAAAAGACACTATGTCTGAAATTACAAGACCCAAGGCACTGGAATATTTTTCCCCTCTAGTCTTAATAGCATGAATTAAACTTTGCGCATCCGATTTCACGATCACTTTATTTCTTTCCAAGGGCAGAATCCGTAACATTTTTAAAATTTAGTGACGAGAAATATTTTTTAGTACCAAGGAAAAGAAAAAAAAAATCTTCCACCAACCCACAAGATTTATTTTCAGCGTCACTAGTCACTACACATGCAGCTTCACGACTCACAAGTCCTTTTATATTAATATTAAGAGAATCAATAGGTGAATAGACAATTGTAATTAAGTAGACCGACAAATTATGAAAAAGCAATTATATGCTAATTAAAGTATAGGCTACAGATTTTTAAATTAGGTTGGCAATTTCGGTAAAGACAATTATGGGGTTAGTAGAAATTAAGGTTCATGAATAACTTTTTATGTCAAGCATAATACAGTAAACAATTAATCGATAAATATATATTAAAAAAACAATCAAATAAAATTGCAATAAGTTTACAACAATATTGCAAGAGAGAATCATTTGTCAATGGTACAAGCATTATCAGCATTTATTTCGAATGAAGAGTTTCTTTGGTTGGTCGGGGTGTTCGTTTAAACATTTTCATAATCCTTTTTGTACATTTTTTAATTTTCATATGTCATTGTACATTTTTTCTGGAATGATATTCCTTTTGACAGGGTTGTCTCTCTGGACTTAAACATGCTTTCAAAAAGTACACCAAGATATGACGATTGTGCGTGTTTAGTAGTGTTCATGTTGTGCTGAATAAATATTGTGTGTTACACGATCCAACATGAACGTGACACGTTTATAAACACAAAACCGAATGTGACATATTTGTGAATATAAAATACGAACACAACATGTTTAGCACGGTAACTAATTAAATGAGCTATGTTGACACAACAAGATTGACAATAACACGACCCAACTTATTCTACATGATTGTTACAACACATTTGACACACTAACATCCAACATGTTTGACACATTATTATTATAATTTTACAATTATTATTTTAAGTATATAAGTCATGCGTGTCACAACATGATTAATTAATCTAGAGTATTATAATTATTTATAATTATTATATATTCTATGAAGATTGAACTCTTATTATAGTCATGCATATGTGAAATTAAATATCTTGTCTGTTAGATTATAAAAAAAAATTCTCTGTTGACAAGCGAATTAGATGAGATCAAATGGCAAACCGAGACGTAACATCATTTACATTATATAAATAAATCACATGTGCTACATCATATTTATAAATCCTCATTCATATAAATTTGTCGTGAATATTCTTGTTCATGAGGAGGGAAAATAATCTTTTATTGCCGATCTGTTTTTAAAAGTTGATGTATTTGGTTCACCTACCTCATGTGTCCAATCATATTAAAAAATAAGATGAGAAATTAACTATCAAATATGTTTAAATTAAAACAAATTAGAAATATCCTTATTATTAAATTCTGCAAGTTTTATTATATGTCAATATCAAACTAGAAACCAAACTTCATGTGTCAAGCTGACACTTCAGTACTCCCTCAAAACTCAAAAGGGCAACTAAATTAAAGAACTACTAACCCATTTGTCTTCTCGTTAATTATGTGATAAATATATAAGTTATGCTTAAAAAACTACACTTAAAACCTCACAAGTCTTTTTTTAATTTCTTGTTAAAATAATTTGTTTATGTCACATGCCTACAACTGATTTATCAAACATAGCACCGAATATAAAATGAAGTTGAGTCCAAAACCTCAGTGACATGCATGCAATCCAACGGTGTGTAAGGTTTCAAATTTACGATTGAAATCTCGTGTTTAAGTTGTCTCAAAGACTACAGTACACACTCACGCATATGTATACGGTCAAATTCTTAGTGTGGATTATTCAATTTAATCCGGATAGTGTGGAATAACCATATGGTTTAATCAAACATGATCAAATTAATTCATGATTTTTAAATGTGAACCATTCAATTTATTTTGGATTCTTGGTGTGAATCAATTGACTCGATCCAAATTTTCAAAAAGGAGCATTCGGTCTGAAAAAATATAATACGATTCATATTTTTAAAGTATGAGTCATTCTATTTAATTTGGATTATTAGAAATTATCACGGTGATTGCAAATCTTTTCCTAACTCGAATTTGGAACTTTAAGTTTATATGTTGAAATAATTTTTTACCACACATGACACATGTACGATTATTCAAATTTATTATAAGTCATTAACACTTACTAACAAAGTAATAAAAAATAGTAAAATTCAATTCAAAATTAGTCATACCCATTGGAAATATGAAGGAAAAAAAATCAATGAAAGGTATCATAAGAATGGAATCAAAATAAACTAGTTTTTGTATTTTCTGATGGATTTTAATTTGTAGCGTCTGCGATTGTAATTAATTATTTATCGCATCAGATCTAATAATGTAATGTACCAATATCATTCGGAAAAAAATAATGTAATGTACCATGTTTATCACAATGTCGGATTGTATATTATAAGCTAGCTGTTGCCTTACAATATATAATATAATTGTAGATATTGGAACATTACAAATTTTTGACCTATCGGTGTAAAACAAAAGTAGTGAAATATGGATTCCTAGGGCTCAACATAGGTTCAAGACCGGACTGGACCGAACTGATTTTCTTATAAATATGAATTAAAAATCGATCCAAAGAGTGGGCCAAACTGACACTATAAATAATCGAAGCGAATGCTTATAAAAAAGTAATTGCAGCGAATGAAGTTAATAATTATGAAGTATATTGTATTAAAAGTGACAAAAAATATGTTAAAAAAATCAATTTTTTATAAATAAAATAAAATAAAATCAGGACTGAGTCAATGAGTTTTAATAATGTGTCCTCACAAAATCTCTTAACGGGCCATGAGCTCAATCCAAGCATACAAATATAATGAATCTTTTGAGTACTTAGCTATTAATTAAAGCATAAGCAATTCAATTCGCAAACCGGTTAATGAAACTAACTTTAATGAAATTGGGCAACTAATTTGCCTATATTTGAAAGTATATTGAATTCACTATTTCTTAGACATTAGATTCGACTATAAGATCTAGTCAACCTCGAACCTAGGCCCACCTAATCGCTTCTTTAATGGCTAGAGCCTCCCCCAACCGGTCCCTTGCCAAGCTCTCCTTTCTCCGCCCCAAATTCGACCCGAGAAGTCTCGTACTATCCACC
>JAYMSZ010000526.1:0-19193 GCA_036897665.1 Pelargonium citronellum
CCCCAAGGCATGGGGAACCCCCCCCCCTCCTGCCTTCAACGCCCCAACCAAATTATGACCGCCATGATTCGCTCCCCACCTCCCCAAACGGAAATTTTAATTAGAAAAAATAGATAAGCAAGACAAGATGTCAAATATCACTAGACCCGAGCACTGGGAAACTCCTCCCCTCCGATCTTTAACACACGAACCACCTTTTCAGCAACGAATTCAACTATCACTTTATCCCAAACGTTTCGAGCAGTCCAAGATAAGGCTTCACTGATCGTTAGGAGTTCCGTCAGCTTCGGGTGCGAGGCACACCCTGCCCGGCTATTGGCGCAAATCGCACCCGGCCAGTCCCGAAGAACCCAACCACCCCCTGATCTATCTTCAGCAGCGAACTCAGCGTCATCCTTGTAGAGCTTGAAATACGACATGCTCCTCTAACCACGACCAACTAATTATGAAGCGAACAGAGTCATGAGAACACTACCGCTATAGGAGACTTGAAACCGCCAAAAATCAAATTCAAAACCACAAAAATCCTAACATACCTTGTTGTTTGTCATCGAGACAAGATTCACCCCGTGAGAGAACCACTTGTAGCACATGCTGGAGAAAATATTGCAAACAGAAAGCATCCATAACAGGTCCAGCCGCCTCTGCCTCTCCTCTCCGTCAAACCCTTATTTTTATTGGTTGTCCCCTCGGCTCCTCAATTATTATGCTTGTGAGTACACTCATTCATTTTTTTAACCTTTATTTCGATAACAAATGCTATTTATGTATGGTTGAAATAATGAAATGTGATATTTTTATTAAATTTGTAATTTGAATTAATTATATGGTACTTACTACTTAGTCTCAATGAGAGTCAAAGTGTCCTATCACACTAGGCCGTTTCTTAAGCATACATATTGAAATGTGATCTCTTTGTGCAACCTCTAAAAACTTAGAACCAAATACTCAATCTTTCAGCTTCATCATTTGGGAATCTAATCTTGAAACTCCTAATTTCTTAAGACAATTTAGGCTAAAACATAAATAGATTGACAAGAAAACATATACCTAGTGCGCTCAACCAAAAAACACATAAATTAGTTCTATTGCTAATTGACTTGAAACTATATATTATAACATTGAACTAATTATAAGAATGAAGCACAAAAACTATTTACACACTTCATATGCTTATGAACCATTTTTGTGTCATTCGAACGGTCTAAATTTATTTATATTAATAAATATATTATTGCAAATATAATAGGTGTGTTTTAACTTTGTATAGATGTAAAAAAAAAACATGTTTTTTTTTTCTCAAGTTTAACTCAAATTGTGGCTCTTAATTTTATTCCAACTCCATCTGCCCAACATTTTATTTCATTTGCTAACGAAAATTAATTTCTCCATTCTAAAATTTTAATAGATACCCATATATATTTAATTTTTCAACCATGCCCTAATCACCAGTGCATGGACAGGTACACGGATAATTTTTATGTTGGTTTTCTCCCATATCCCATATCCCACAATAATAATAATAAGAAATCATTTCGATAAATCTCTATTATAAATGAATTAAATCTCACATCATGAGTCATTGCTTATATATCAAAAGCAACAAAATTTGACATGGATTGTAAATATTATTCATGCAAATAAAATAGCATTTTTTAACATATCGTTAATAAAGTTTTTTTGCGTGACTAATTAATATCAACAATATTTTGTTAATGCGGTCTCCATTTGAATATAGAAATAGTCTAAATCTCATTTGATTTCATGATTATGTTATCAATTGTATTTTAGAAATAAAATTTGTCATTACATAAATAAGTAAATAACAATGTATTAGCTATAAAAACAATCTTTTTACCTTTGTTATGTATTATTCTCTCTAATAATATTGAAAATCTTATTCATGTCTTAGTTATAAAACCCAACCTTTTACCTTTCTCTCTAATAATATTGAAAATCTTAATTGCTCTTTACTTTCATCAAAAAATTTCTTTGAAGAACTTGATGAGTTTTTTTTTATCAGCGACCATTCAATCATTGCTATGTCGCATTATTAATATCGTATTCTTACAAACTAAATATTATCATCTGTTTAATTTTATTCTTATGTTACGTTCATCATCACTATTATCTCTTTTTGTAGCATTCTTTTGTAGACATCTTGTTATCATTTTTACTTCAATTATATACTAATTTGTGAGAATCCGTTTACTTCGAATACATTATTTTTTCTCATGCTATTATTTTTCAAACCATATTTTTATTAATTTTGTTCTTTTTATAGTTTATTTCTAACGTTACTAAAAGTTTTGTCTTGAAATTTCTAGTTATTTATTTATTTTGTTATTCCACTAAATTACTAAAGGTTAAATATGTATCTAAAAATAACATCAATATATATTTTAGGAATTTTATTTTAATTATTTTCCGAAAATACAGTCTTGAACTTTGAGGGTGGGTCTACCAAGGCGAGAGGCTTCAGGTCCTTCGCTAGGGTTTCAAGATCTACATCGTCCTTCTCCACCACCATTTTTGCTACAACAATGGTCTCTCTTTCTTGCACCTAACAGTTCCTTTCTCTCTCTACCCACCTGCTTCTCTCTCTACCTACCATTTTCTTTCGTTTCTGGGTTTCGTGTTCCAATTGAATAGTTGATGCAACTGTAGCTTTTTGGAATACAGGTACTCTCGTTTTTATGGTCGATTTCTCTGCGTTTTTATCATAATTTTGAGTGTCGGGTTCTGATTTTATCTGGATATTTGGGGATCTATGGATCTGGGTTCTGATAGATTCTTAGGGTTGGGGTGTTTGATTTGATGAATGTTAATAAATTGTTGCTGGGTATTGGTATTTCTTCGATTTGGTGATTTGGGATTTGTAAAGTTTGGATCTTTTTTGTTGATGCTTTGTGGTTTGGTGAGATCTGAGAATCAATGTTATGGATGTGCGAATGTGAAATTGGAGTTTATTGTTTAAAAGGGTTTGAGATTTGGTTGTTGTAGGTGGAATTGGAAATTTGGGGTCTGATTTGTGTTTGTGCTTGGTTTTGGAAATACTGGAATTGGGATTTGGGGATGATCAATCTGTTCGAAAGGGGTAGTTGGGTTTGTTGATTCATCTGGGATCGGGTTATTTTGAGCACCTTCAGAGGTTTTGTTTTGAGTCTTGTGACAATGCCTTCTACGGAGAATCAGAGTTCTTCGTCTTTTGCCTCAATTGGTCGCTCAATTTGGAGCCTTAGGCGTGATCAGGTACATTCTATGGATTCCAATCACGAGTCTAGTGCCCAGGAAGTAGAGCTGGAATTGTTTCAAAAACAGGTTGCGGAGCGGTTTCAAGACCTGTCAAGTGTTAGTGCTGAAGAATTGCTCTCAATTGAATGGTTAAGGAAGCTTCTGGGTATATTTGTCTCCTGCCAGGAGGAGTTTTGGGTTATTCTGTTGAACAATAAAGCACAGCTCTCAAAACCGCCTTTGGATCGTTTGACTTCTGAATTCTTTGAAAGGAGTGTCAAGGGGCTTGATATTTGTAATGCCACTCGAGATGGGATTGAGAAGATTCGTTTGTGGCAGAAGCATTTGGAGATTGTCCTGTGTGCCTTGGATTCTAACCAGAGGGTGATTGGTGAAGGTCAGTTTCGTCGAGCTAGGAAAGCTTTAATGGATCTGGCACTTGCAATGCTTGAGGAAAAAGATACTGGATCAGTTTCTAATTCTCATCGGAATCGGTCTTTTGGGAACAATCATAGCAGAGATCATACTCGTTCTCCTGGGCATTATCGATCCCTCTCTTGGAGTGTTTCACGCTCTTGGTCTGCTGCTAAGCAACTCCAGTCAATTGCAAGCAACTTAGTCCCACCACGAGCAAATGATATTGCTGCTACAAATGGGCTTGCCGTCACTGTTTTTACCATGAGTTCTGTGCTCATGTTTGTTTTGTGGGCTCTTGTTGCTGCAATTCCTTGCCAGGACCGGGGTCTCAATATACATTTTTCAATCCAGCGGCATTTGTCCTGGGCTGTCCCGTTTCTCTCCCTTCATGATCGAATCACTGAGGAATCTAAGAAACGGGATCGGCGTAACTCTAATGGGTTGTTGAAGGAGATTTATCAGATCGAGAAATGTGCTCGTGTCACTACAGACATAGTTGATTCTGCTCAGTTCCCGCTATCTGAAGAACAGAAGGCGGAGGTCAAACAGGTTGTGCAGGAGCTGGGACAGGTTTGTGAAGCTTTCAAGAACGGATTGGATCCACTGGAGCGCCAAGTGAGGGAAGTGTTTCGCAGGATCATGAATTGCCGGACTGATGCGCTTGAATTCCTGGAAAGGGCAAACAATACCGAGTAGTTCAAGTTGGGTAGCTGTGAATGATCGTCAAGTGTACAAATCTGCAAATATGCTGTTTTAACTCGGTGGGGGAATCAGTCGAGATGTTCTGCAAAAATAAATAGTAAAGTGCGCAGTTTATTGTATCTAATGCTCTATACTTTCTCTTCAATCAAAATATATCTATACTTTCTGTAAAAGAAAAAAAAAAACAAAAAACACATAGTATCTAAGTTGAATCTTTTTCATACATGATGCTATTCATGTGTGTTTATAGTCTGTCTGTTTTCTGTGTTGGAAGTGTATTATTATCCTCTCTTGTTATCTATTATGGTCCCTTATTGAATGGAATTTTTTCATATTCAAAGCTCTACTTGTTATGGGAATATGTATCAAAAGCATAGGATCTAGGTTAGAGGTGGCAATTCAGATTAAAAGAAAAGGGGTTCAGATCGGATAATATTGCAGAATGAACGGATTTGTTCAATCTGATTCATTATGTTACAGGGAAAAATCAAATCCGATGATACTCGCGGATTCAGATTTAAATTGTGCCTCTAAACTAGATGCATGTATTGTTGTTTGATAGAAAACTTCTCTGCAAAAGGATGGTTCCCCAACGTCAAAATGGTGGGAGTCTCGCGCACTGATCTGCTATCTTTTTGCAAGTATATTTCAAGAGTTCAAGATGAGAGCATAACATGTCTAGTACTGAATATGGTTACAAGGCTTTCACAAGCTAAGCAATTCAAGTATATATAGATTAGTGAACTAAATTTTATTACTGCATAATAGTTCAATCTCCACCACTTTCTGTTCACAGAACATAACCTATATGGCTCCTATTAAGTTTATTATGCTATCTAATAAAAATGTATAAGATGGGTCCTAACCTGACAAAATAATTACATCACTGTTCTGATCTTAGTATAGTACAATGAGGGGGAGACCCTCCCGGGCAGAACCGGTTTCAAGCCACAATTTACAACACCTGTCATCTCCGTCTCCATGTGAGTGAGGTTTTCGTTGCCTTATAATAGACACGTTACCCGTCATATTGGCCCCTACAAATTGAGAGGTTGGCCCAACTCCTAAGGGCCCTGGGGATTGCTGGAAGGACCCAGCTAACAGAATTCCAGTAGTGAGTTCTGAATTAAGAGACTACAAGTGGTCAGGTCTACGTGTTTCAAGTCTCGGATCTCCTCCACAAAAAGCAATTTGCCTAGACAAAGACAGGCTGGAGCAGACGGACTGGCAAGATCATTTAATGCAGCTTCCCAAGACAACTATCGAAACAGTTCTGGGAAAGACCACATTATGAACCTAGCGAAAATGTCAGACTCTAGGAACTCAATATGAGCAGCACGTCCAATCATGGTATTCAAGTTCCTGCCATAAGAGGAGGTATCAAAGTTGACATCGCAGCGAATGAACACCCGATCTGATGGAGGAGCTCGTATCTGGTCTAAGCAGTCATTCAGCATCTCCAGGAAGGCTTTTCTCTTTTTTGAGTAGTCCGATAAAGATGCTTGGCAGAATTCAATTCTGGCAGAATGATACGGTACATAACCATCCTGAAAAACATTGTAACCAATTTACAGCACCATGTCGTAAGACAATATGATAATTACGAAAGGATACTTTGCAAAAGTAAAATACATTCTACTGCTTTTGTTCAATTATACGGTGTCAAACTGAAGAAATTCAAATTTGAGCAAGGATTGAAACGTCAATGCTTCAATATCATTTAACTACTGTTCAATACAAATCTAATATCACTTGTAGGATTTGCCAGCTAAAGCTATACTCAGATTCAATTAAAATAATTATTCTTTAATCTGTGAGCAATCTACTGCAAAGTAAACTCCTTTCTAGTAAAACAGAAGAAAGAAGAGGGTTTAAGCATAATTCTCACAATTAATATAACCCATAGATAACAGATATATTACATTGTAACAATTTAAAACACTATCATTATACCCAAGCTTAGTCTACAAATGAGGACCATTACCTGGGGTGATGATAACAGGATTATATTCTTGAAGCTGTCCAATGTCTTTTGCTGAAATTAGTAAAAGAACATTTCAACATTTCAGCCAAATATACTTGAATTCTTCAATACAAATACGGATTCCTTTCTAACCAAGGTAAACTAATAGCACAGGGTAAAAAACTCAAGGTTTAGGTGTGAAGTAGATAAAGTAAATTTTATATTTCGGTTACAGGACTTTGAAGAAGATGCAGGAGAAAAAAGTAGTTAGAGATGCCAATTTGAAACAAGATCTTCATCATAATAAAATCATGCCAATACCTTGCAAAGCTTGTAGAAGAAAGTATTATAGATATCTGGATCATCTGTGAAAGTAAGCTGGTGAATGCATTGAGTGCCCTTAATTTTCTTCAAGAGCCATAGCCCAGAATTAAACAATGAGTTTGAACTGTACAGATACCCCAAGTGTGGACCAGATATAGAGATATATGTATACAAATATCTAAGGTAAGGTTCCATGATGCTCTCTGCAACAACAACAAAAAAAAGGCATAAGTTTATTTAACAATCTTAAAATGATAGTATAACATGGCCTCCAAAACTGTGTTTACCTGCTAATGCAGAGCGTATAATGACATTTCCAATGGAATGCCCAACAAAGCTAAGCTTGATACTTCTTAGATGAGCAGATCTTGAGACCCTATCCATTTTCCTTTTAATGAAAGAAATCACCTCCTCAGCCAATCTTTCTCCCATATCCCTGAAGTCCCCAGATGTTCTGCCTTCATTTACCTCTGACATAAGACACTCTACTTCAGGATCTATCAAAAGCCACTGATTTCGAACAAGTCTTAGATCCAGATGATGTCCCTATCAATGTTTCAGTTGTAATGAGTAAAATTAGTCTCCAATACAAATATAGACTTCAGAAAAAGCTATTCAGACAGCAGAAATCAGTGCAGAGAGAGTTCATTTGGCAGTAACAAGCCAAAAACCAGAAACAGAAGTTCAACGCAGACGTATATATTCCCATGCACACAGAAGGTATTATTTATCCAAATATTTGAAATATTAAACTCCCTTTACTAGAGGAACAAAATGCTTTCTAAAAGTTAATACTCTACTTATTAGATGGGATGTCAGATGTTTGACCTTTTTCTTGCTTATGCAGTCTTTTCGTCTCAAATGTTTCTGTGAAGGAAGCAGCAAAGTAGATCTATAAAAGATACTGCATTTGGGTGGTCTCAATATAATGACTACATAATAACAATTATAACAATTATCACCTACTATATGGTAGGGATTTTCAATACCAATTTCTTTTTTCTGTTTGCTAGATTGCATCTTGTGGAACTTTAACTTATAATGTAATTTCTTATTTAACAATTTATTCGCTTATATATTGGGAAAAGAATAGGCACATGGAGAAAGGAGCAACAAGATGCAAAAAATTAAGCCAAGCATTGGGAGAGAAGTATGTGCCTGAAATCCATGTACAAAGACAACAATGCTTAGTACGCGGCCATTCTGTTGCGAGCTAGCCCCCGGTTTCTTGTTTACAACCTTGAAGCTACTGCGTAAACAATGCACATCTTTCTGGTCTAAATGCATGAAGTATGAGTTCCCATTGGCAGCACGCGATGGAGCATTCATGGTACGTTCAACTATTACTATAGGCATTTGCAAAGGATCGCCATATATATGCATATCTTGAATTGACCTATTGTTTATCTGCATAAGTAATGCTTTTTTTGTTAACTTTCCAAAAATGAACAATTAGGCAATAAAATAAAAACAGCTAACCTTCATTTGTGCTATGCTTTGTCGATGAAGTTCAGCACGTATAGTTGCACTGTGACTAGGCTGTGCAAACACAAAGACACTGATAAATAAATGAGGAAGATCAATCAACTGTGCACTGAATAACATGCTACCAAAACTACTAAAAGAGGATGTGGAGGCAGACAGGAATCTCAAAAACTAGGGCATAGGAAAACATGACATTTTTTACACAAAGATAAGGAAGCATGAAGAGCACACAAGATTTACTGTTATTACATCTTCTGTTAACCTCCGCAAACCCATAGCTTTGCTTCGCAGACCATGGTGAGAAAATTCATCAGTCCCACTACTCAAATATTGAAGAGGAAGCTCAGCCTTAGAGTTTACCATCCACATTGACCATTCAGCTCTCCGATCATTAGCCCAGACATCATGAAGAAACTCCAATAACTTCTTTCTGTTTGCCCTGTAGTGCAGATACAATAGTTGGTAAATAAATATATATAAAAAAGAAAAAGAAATGGAAGTAAGCACAAAAATTTAGCATGACCTCAAGATCATGAACAAGTTTTAAGAAATTATTGGATAGATGTAGGAGTATTATATTCTAAATCCCCCTTAATAAAAAGCTTCTAACTTGGTTGAACAGAATTTGAATGGCATCTGAAAATATGCAGTTGTATGACACTTAGGGGTCTGGTATCAGTTCACTTCTGAATCATAAATGTTGAGCAAAATTTTCTGAACCAGTTAAATTTCATCATTATTTTTAGCAGAGTTTGTGTTCAATTTAACAAAACCATGAGAACATATAGAGAGAGGCGAGATGGAAAGAAAGAAGGTGAGGCGGAGGCTGCTGCTCACAGTGGTAATGACAGGTAGGAGGGAGGTGGAGAGGAAGGAGGAACAAGGAAGAAGATAAAGGGAAAAAAGAACTAAACTGCACTACTCGCAGAGGGGATTGGAAAGGGAGGGAAGAAAAAACCTACCAATGAATCAATGCCATGCTACACGATTTTTTAAACTCTTTCTCAAATTAGAATTCTGAAAACATACTGAGAATTATAAAACAATAAGAATGTACAACATATGATGCCTCGTATAAAATTACACTCAGAACTTGCTTTATTAGTTATAAAAGAATATCATCTATAGCCAATGAACAGAAATCGTAAAGGTAAGCTGATATTAGAAAAATGTGAGCACAACAGCGTATTATAAAATCAATCACTGGACCTTAGAAAATCAGTAGATTACTAGATTCTAAACCAAAATAAAATGAAGAGTACAGAACATACCTGTGGAATTTCATAAAGGTATTCCACAAATATGACATCTGATGGCCCAATAGAGAGAAAGAGCTTGATAGATCATCCAAAGATATGGAGCAAAGCAACATATCACTTTGAAAATCAATTATGCTGATTGCTTTCTGATCAAGGGAAGAAAAAAATATATGTATTAAGCAATAATTATAAAACCATTCAACAAATGAATAAATCAAACTGAAGGTTGTCGCGTGCAAGAAACAAAATAAGGACCTCGACACCATTTTGGACCACGCCTGGGAAATCACGTGAAACTTCAGCACCAGCAGTACCCATTTTTGCTCCTAAAGTGGAACCAAACAACTTCATATCATCCAGTTTGGATGTAAAATCAGTCAAATCGATTGCTTGGTCAATTGCTTTGCTTAGCATTCTTAGCTCCTTAAGAAGTATATTCTGGGCAGCTATCAATGCTTTTACAAGCACGATCTCTTTTGAATCCACAGGAGCACCTTGATCCAATGCATGATCAGTCACATATTTTGCCTGCATTATAAGAATAAAAATTAGGTACTAAATTAATCAAACAATAAGCTGTCCTTTAGCAGCTTTAAAGCCAAAATATATGTGAATCACATAGATATGAGAGATTCTGTGGTAGCTTATGCTTTTCTTGATCTTACAAATCATATTGTATACAAAATGTGTCTAGTTTTGAAATAGAACTAAATAAATAAATACAGGTTTGCATGTCATAACTATTAAGGTAAATCTCATTAAACAAAGTATACTATGAGTATTATTTATATTATAGTATTGTACCAAATGGTGGTTTCATTTACTCTTGCCATGAAATTTCCAAAATACAACGGCACAACATATGCACAATAATGGATTGTGGAGGCACAAAAATATTTCATCTGCTATTGCTCAAGATTTTACACAATAAATTGTGCGATTTCACTTCAACATTGAGGACAAGGTTGAATTTTAGGAGATCACAATGGTGAATGGTCAGGATGTAACATGTATGACAATACAAGATAATATGTAGTAAGTGAAAGTTATATTTAGGATGAGTGTAAGAGGTAATGAGTAGTTTCTAATTATTGTGTACTTAAAGGAAGAATTGTTAGATAATAGGGTGTACTTGTAATGGCTTAGGCCTTTTTCTTTCTCATCTGTATCCACATTTTTGTCTATCTCTTCTTGTCTATTATTTCTTCTCTTCTCTCTTGAAGACTATCACAATGATAGTCTTTGCTTTCTCTAAGTATCTACTTCCTTTCATATCTTAAATGTAATTCTACAATATTAATTATAAATTATAGTTGATTATTGTTATTTATCTTATTTATATTATAGTATTGTACCACGCATTGCACACTGTTATCCACTAAACAAGTTGCCACTAAAATGCCACTTCAAGAAGCTCTCCTTCCACGAGAATAAGTGAATAACCAATCCATAGATTACATAACGGTCAAGAGAAATTTTCAAAGCTATCCTCCAACATAAGTTATTGAGACAGAATTTATTAATAGGAGAACATATTTAAAAAGAGGTAAGATACTAACTACATCAATGTTGCATCTTTAAAAAAATGATGGAAAGTAACATTCAGCCACAAGCAAATGCAAGAAGAAGAGCTGTTTTCTCATTTTCAGCATTCTAACAACTAACCAAACTTCAAAAGCAACCTAAAATTCACAAAGCATATTTTAGTACACTTATGTTAGTTATGTAGAAGAATGAAGTTACCACTAAGCTGCCAGTAAGATATTCAGCTAGTATACAGTATACACATCCAGAAATTTTAAGCTTTGTAAGATGCTTAATAAATTGAGAAGGTAAGCTGATATGTGAATTTGCATGCACCTTTCCATTTTTAAAAAGGTTATTGTAAGTGGCAAACACATTACAAGCAGATGCAGCAAAAAAACAATTGGCATGTAGAAAAACAATGTTATCATAGTGTATGTGTGTGGGGTGGGAATAAAGAGGCTAGATGACCAAGAGAGCCAGGCTAAGTCCTAAGTTAAAAGGATATCCACTGTGGGAGAACATACTTGTTCTAAATCTAATCCGTCAAATTCTTCAGCAGCGGCATCTTCAACAGCACAATCACTGAAATAATTGAGATGACCAAGTTACTCGACTAGTTCCGTTACGGTGCATTAACAAATAGATGGTAATGAAAAGCAATGGTAACAACTAACCCCAGAAAGAGAGGGAAAAAACATAATTAAAATTGGAATAGTTTAAGATAAAACTAGGTCTGTAACAAACCTGGCTACCTTTGGCTGAGCCCTGTAAGCTTTCAGTAGAGTGATGTGCACACTTGTATCAACAAGAGCGGTATGGAAAGCATCAAAATGAACAGGACAATAAGAATGCAATCCAAGAAGAGCTTTAGGAGGAATTCGAAACTCATGGACTGCACATACATCCAGAGAAGGCTGATCCGATCTGCAGAAAGAGCTTCAAATTCATTGTTCCAGCGAGAAATACATGGATAATGTTAACTTTTAATAAACATACAATGCATTAGGATTCCACAACTAAAAGGTCAACCTTATTAGTAGGGTTAATGTTAACTTTCAATAAACATACAAATATACAATGCATTAGGATTCCACAACTAAAAGGTCAACCTTATTAGTAGGGTTTCAATTCCATCATACTACCCCTCACATGTAGGTATTTTTCTTCCACATGTGGGCTGCTGCAAGCATGTACATATGCAAGCAAACCGAAAACTACAGGGGTAGGCAACATAACCGGGTCACTTTTGGGCCAAGGTTTGGATCATAATCAGCTCCAATACCATGTTAATTTTCAACAATGGGTTACATACAATGGTTTAAGCTCCCACTACTAAAAGGTTAAGCTTATTAGAAGAGTTTCACTTCCACCATTATGTGTAGTTACTTTATCTTATATTTTACCAATGTAGGACTTATTTCACCCACTTCAACATATACATTTTCTACTTTGTATAATATCAAACATGCATTATTAACAACTAAATCCACAAATAGCATATCACACTCATCACTTGGCAAGGCTTGGGCAATGTATGCCAATGGAAAAAAAGAACTCAAGCTTAACCATTTCTACTTGGTTGGAATAGTATCATTGCCCTAAATTAAGGGGGAATGGTGGATTCAATCTGTACCTTGGGTAGGGCAAAATTCCCTACTGGGTAGACCTAAAATAGATTTCTATTGAAAACAAATTTAAACAAACTTTTAGAAATAGTGTTGATGATGACTGACCCATTCTGCACAAAGGGAGTGTACATTAGCTCAAACTTCAAAATAACAGCAGATGTCGAGGAACCCTGAAAAGTAAAGTTCGTATCAGTAATCTCTCTAAATATACCAATTATTTCATGTTTAGACTTCAGAGGAATTGTGCATTTCACTATTTGAGATTTAGGGCATAAATAGCCTCCAAACTCCAAAGATATGTGAGGCATACTCCTCAAAACTATGTTAATAATGAAGCATTATTCATATGAAAAGGAGTGAAAAGTGTTTCTAAAATATATACTTTTTAATGTCAAAGAAAAAGAAACACTGCTACCTCGTATTTAGCAAGGGGTAGGTTGAACGAGATCATGATAGATAGAAATACATCCTGCCTTGCAAATCTGATTCGGAAAGGCCGAGTAGAAAAACTGTTGTCAGTATCATCAATCTTCCAAACTCCATATGCATCTTCAGAGCCCAGTTGAGGAACTGCCACTCAAACAAATACAATCAACTATTTGAAATGACAAGACAATCAGACCGTTAACTTAAAAACATAATTAATTTAATTGGAGCGGCAGGCATATATTCAGAATAGAATAGAAAAGGGGATATCAAAGCGGTTATGTTATAAATATGTTAGGCAAGTTTTTTTTATTCTTTTAAATTTTTAGCTAGGCATGTCTGGCAAGTTCTTTTAATGTAATCCCAGGACAGTGACATCAAAGATACAATTTTTTTAATCCGATGAGTCTGTTAAAATAGTAGAAAATATTATGTTGTTTACTTTTAAAAATTGACTGTTGAAGGTCCTAAGATTTTGGATATATAAGCAAATTACATGCAAGGACATATATCCCCATTTGGTGCATACTGCTAGAACCCACATCTGCATAATATTAGGACTGAACAGTTATAACACATGAAAAGGTTTGCAGGTTTGGTTGCACATGAAGACAATTATAGCAAAAAAACAACAGAATTTAACCAAAAATTATATTTCAGTAACCATACACTGATATAACAATGACAACAACATCATTAACAGCAACCAAGCTGATTCCAAGAAAACATACTTGGTGTGACGAATTAGATAAAATAAGAGGTCTTTTATCCCTACTTTTGCAAAGAGACTATTTCAATTGCCGGAACCCATGACTTCAATGTCCCCAACATTAGATAAAATAGAAGATCACCTCAATCTTTCTAAAGCTAAGAAACTTAGCTAGACAAGTGGCATGGAGCTATATATTTGTATTTCATTTGAGTATGTAACAAGAAAAAATGTCTACTTTTCTATCTTGGTGCTTTATGATGAGTGGTAAAATTCAAGTAGACAGATATTTTTCACAAGAGCTTTACCACTACAACATGTCTTCTGAAGCCAGCTGAAGAAAAATGCCAACACTCTTTCTCTATATATTTTGATGAATTATCATAAACTCGTCTAATATTATGAGCACATCAAAACTCTCACATCCAGCCAACACGACCCTGTGAAACACTAACTGAAGCCTTTCTACAATACTATGTTCATCAATTACTCTACATACATTCTTTCATTCCAATGTAAAAGGCCATTTTTTGTACAATTACATCAACAAAATCTTGCAAACACAGATAACCAAAGTGCAATACCAATCAATCACAACATATATGATATACCTTCGTATTGAGTTACTCGCGAGGGCGTCCCTGGAGCAGTGTTTTCAGTGTCCTCCTCCCATCTCGTAGTGATCTTAATCTGATACCATCTGCATCATCACCATTATCACACAAATCAAAACCAAAAAAAATTCAAACAAAACTGAAAAAATTGGGGGCACAAGAACCTAACAAAGTAGAGGCTGGTCTCACCCTTGCTGAAAGAGGTCGAGATTGTGAAACCTGTGGATGTAAACGGAAATCTCCTGAACGGCGTCCAAAGCAAGCGGCGGCGGCGGAGGGTGAGGCCCATTTGGCCGCCCCTTGGGCGCGGTTTTATGGTTTGAACCAATAAACCACTTCAGTTGCCGAAACATGTGATTCCTGTATAAAACTGCTTGCTGGTACCACACACTACTCTCATATCATCTCCTCCGCACCACAAATAGCAACTAGGACAGTTCAGTGACTGTTTGGGGAGCGAGAAAATGCCAGAAATTGAAAAGAAAAAGGGTACTGTTACAGGTAAATGGATCAAGGAGCAGAGAAAGTAACAGAAGCTTTAGGTAAGGCGTTGAAAAATAAGGGTATTGGGATTTCAGGAAGCAGAGAGAGAGAGAGAGAGAGAGAGAGGTCTGTAGTGTGTACACTACTAGTCTGGATGGGTCTCTTAATGGGTTGTCTTTGTCACACTGTCTCTCACCTTCCCGGTTTCTGTTTTCAGAACTGGACCTCCCTTTGTCGCTCCATTGACACTCTCAACTACAGCTCTCCACTCGGGTCGGGTATTCAAACCCATCCCGATATATTTGCGGATTTCGAGTTTTACGTGTTTTTTTTATAAACAAGCGTACTAATCAAGACTCGAATCTAAGACCTCTGGAGGAGCAAACATTTTATGTCAATTGTTCCGACGATAGTTTGTGAGTTTTGCATGTAAAATGTTTGAGGTGATTGGAGCCAGCAATTTGGGTTCTTACAAGAAGGACACTTAAAATTTGGTTAGACTTTAACCCGTTTTGATGTTACTCGAGGAACTTTTGAGTTTGATCGGACAAATTCAAAAATTTTATGGTGAAAAAGTGAAACTTCACTCGCTCCAAGCCCAAAACATTAAATGAACTTGAAGCTTTTTTGGGTCGAATTTGGATTAGTTTTAACAACTTGAATATGAGCGAACTCAATTAGAACCCGATCTGATATGCAAAATTGCCACATCTAGGGTGGATGTGGGTTTGTTGCCCGATTTGATGTCTATAAAATCGATATGGTCTATTTCATACAACTTGAACTCGTGAAAGTGTTGATTGAATTTTGGGTGTCCGCAGATTGAGCCTCAAATTGTCAGCTCTACTCTTAAGTCTCAAACAGATAGTGGGTTATGCGAGTCGGGTTGGATAGGTGTGTTATTATGTTTGCTTTTTCCACCAACGAAGGAACGACACGTGGCATAATACTTTTCCATATTGTGAATGTGAATATTGTTGGAATGGAGTGTGTTTAGATCTATAGCTAACAAATGATGGGAGTATGGGCTTTTATGCCAAAAAAATTGAATATGGTTCTTGTGTTTAATTATTCTGTTTGTTCTGCTTTTGGAAGGACTCGATTAAATAAATTGCAAAGCATCTTGGAGAATCGAGGTTATTAATGTCTCCATTTGCTTTGTTATTGTAAATACAACTATGTCAATTATTGTTATTTTATATTTGGAGTAATGGGTAATTAAGATTTGATTAAGAGGTAAGCTCCACGCTAACCCAATGTCAAATAATTTATTTATGTATTCTTTGACCACTAATCAAATCTAACAGCTATTGAAATTGAAATTTATTATTTTGTGGATACAGGTGAAGTTTATATTTATAGTGAGATACGCCTCCAGCTCATGCATAGTATTTTTATAAGGATTATCATTTTAGTTTTTAAATGTACATCCTTAGTATAAAATCCATATACAAATTTTTGAATTTTAAATTTAACTCAAATCTAGGATTTATATTGAGATTCAGTAATGAAAATGTAAATTCTTTCACTTTAGCTATTGTGACTCTCAACAAACATAGAGTTCCAAATCAAAAAAAACAAACATAGAGTTAACTTGTAATTTACACAATTGAAGTAATTGAAGAGTTAAATTTAAGGTCGAAATTAGTTGGAACTAGACCGAATAAGTAGACCGGATTGAATCAAAATTAGATTGGGCCGATCCGACTACATGAATTTGGTCCATTCATTAGATTTATCATACGATTGGATCAATTTCACGAGTAAATGAAAATATAACGCTTAAAAGATAAATCGTTGTGGATACTTTTTTACTTTTTTTGACATCGTTAGTATGTTTCTTCCTATAAAAAAATTTATTTGTATGAATCATTATAATATAAATTTGAAAGTGAATTCTATTAAAATACCTCTTTCAAACAGGAGAGATTTAATGGTTGCACAACGCCAACTAATGGACTCGTTGGAGCAAGCCGTCGCGCAGCCAGCTTAAGCTAAATGTTGATGGGGCGATTGGTGAGTAGTTGGAAGTGCTAGAGACTGACTGGGGTGCTTAGGGTTGATGGGGTACGGACGTATGGTGGTGGGTGGTGGTAGAGTGGGCTGGAGTGGGTTAGTAGGAGTATGGTGGAGGCTATAGCTACTCACTTTGTTGTGAGTTAGGTTGTAGAGCACGGGTGATCAGATCTTGATGTTGAGTCCGATTCGTTGGGACTGGTCTAGGTAGTACAAACCGAGGGAGAAAATATAAGTGTCTTTAATTTGATAACTGATGATATTATTCGAGTTTTGTTAGTAGGCTTGATAAATGTTTGTTTTGTTTTTTATCTAGAGATTTGCGAATCGAGTAGCCCATTGTAAAGTTCTCGTTATTTATATCAGGTCGTGGGCTCAATCCACTCCTTTGATCTCATCCTTGTTAACTTTCAGTTAGCAGTCACAGGCCCAAATGCATCAGGTGAGGGAGCGAGCCTTAACAGAACCAAATCCCAAAGCCCGAACAATAATCGAAATACCAAATTTACCCCGCGAAAAAATGAATCTTCCAGAATCCACTCCCTCTAGCCTCTAGGTGTTTCCTCGCAAGGGCATTATCGTCAAACGACAAATCCGTAACTAACCACTCGCAACAGATTTCGAAAAAGCCCGCCAAAACCCAAACCAAGAAACTCCATTAACTGATTAACCACTCCATCTTTCTTCTTCTTCTTCTCCTTCTTCTTCTTCGTGTTCTTGACTCTCCACAGTACAGAGCACAGACACAGAGACTCTCGTCTCCAATGGCATATTAGCAAACGCCCATGAGTCTCCCTGTTTTTTTTTTCCCTCTCTCCCTCAAATTTGCTTGTTACTGCAATGCAGATTGGAATTGAACATCCACACGTTCTGACAAGACCCACAAGTCGTAGCTCTCAGGTATTTTTTTTCTCATTTTGTAACATTTGCCCTCTGTTTGGCTGCCGAGAAAATAGATACCCAGAAAATAAAAGGGTAGTTTTGATTTTCCATCGAAACAAAAAACGAGGTCAAATCACGGGACTATCTAGTTGATTTGGTGTTGGAATGTATGTTTGTTTCAGTTTGGTTGATGAGAAGCTAAAGGTTAATCATTTGCTGTGTTTGTCTTATTTTCTTAAGTACGAATTTTTGAATTTAAGGTTTTTTTTTGGTTAAATCATTGATTATCTGCAAGAACCCTAGGTTGCTTGAAATTTAAGATTAGAACTTAAGAAAGAAGGAAAAGAAAAACTTACTGGTGTGGTAATTTTTTGTTTTGGGATAGTCATTTGGAAAGTGCAATTGATTTTGTTCTTGGTTGGTTTGTGGATTACTCTGTCTGATGGGTTGGTAGTTAATTTATTACCAAATCAATAAGAAGAAGCTTTAATTTACATAAAAAAATTGAGATTTTAAGATGCTTTTGACTTGTTTTTCATGTATTAAATGTGCTATGACAAATGTAGATGAGGGCCATTCAGGTTTCTTCGCCAAACAAACAATCAAAAGAATTGGAAAACTAACTTGGTAGTGATCTTTGAACTGATGGATCATCAGTGCGATGATCATGTCGAGAAGGATCATCCCAACCATGAACTTGTTCGAAGTTAATGTTAATGCAACTCCATTTTCCACATTGATTTATGAGGTTGAATTTACCCTTCACTGTTTTTGTGCATGCTTCGGTCCTGCCCTTTTCTATATCTTCGATTGTCTAATGACCTCATAAGATACATCAACTGTAATTACTGGTTTTTTCCCTCTTTTTATTTTTTATTTTTTATTTTTCAGGTTATTATATTGCAAATCTATTTTGGGTCAGCTGGTGAGCTTGAGTTGAAGTTTATGAACAGGTGCTTCCATACACATTTGGGTTTGTTCAAATGACTTCACTTTTACCATTGCATGACATACAAAATATATGCAATTTGCTTATGAATAGGAAAACCCATGACAACATATATGCATCTAATTCAGTATAGTTTAATTTGATGCCAAAATAACAGTAAGTCGTCTTATTATGTATAGCCAAAAGATGAAACATTAGCCCTTATTTATATGAAGCCATCTACGCTGGACAATGTCCTTTCCAATAAGGAAAAAAAGACACCAACATGATGGCCACATGACTAATTATTTGCTACAATCTGTGCTCTTGAAGGACAGAGTTTGTCCTTCAAGATCATAACTCACCAAGAAGTTCATTTGTGCTATGTTTCCAAGGAGAGCATTATTTCCAAAGGGTACAAATGTAAAACAAGTTGTGTTCTTCGAATTTTGAACAAAAGTGTTCAAAGTATTAAGCTTCAAGTCAGCTCCATCAAAATGCATGGTGATGGTCGGAGCCTCGAAAACAGTATTATTGTAGTAGCAGTGAAGGTCTTCAACATCAGGGGCAGGTTGTAAATGAATTGCCTTTTCCAC
>JAYMSZ010000527.1:0-19192 GCA_036897665.1 Pelargonium citronellum
GGGTACCAAAATTGCCTTTATTCGTATATGTTTTAAGTTCAAACTAAGTAGAGGTTATCCGTAACTAACCCTATTTTCTATCATTTCCTCAACAGCTTTCGTTCAGTTGTGTGTACCGTTTGCTAATAAAAAAATTTTAAAACTAATTTTGAATATATTAGCACCAAACATGTTCTGTTTATTGCGCCGTTCATTGATGCTTGCTAAAAAACATTGATTTTCCGGGTTTTGTCACATGTTCATTGCATTGCAATGAGAGCTTAATGGTTCTCATCCCCACATAGGAGTGTCTATTCTCGTTTACGGTCAAATTTGGATCATATCAAAAGTTAATTATCATGGGCAATTGCACCTGACCACAATAAACTATTCATTTAGAGTAGATAGATGAATGTCTGTAACTTTTCTTACAAATCAAATGATAAAAAATATATATATAAAAAAAAAAAAAAAAAGTTTGTTACGACCAATGTTCACATAACCTGCAGCCTACCCGCATACAATTGAGTGTTACTGATTTTGCATGCAACTCCATATTGCATGCGAAATTAAACTTAATTAGGCACATACCTAAACTATATGCATACAAGCTAGGTCTGATCAAGATGCCATATTGTTACAAGCAATTTTATACAAACAAATGTCAAAACACACCATGGCACCTCCCAAAAAAGTCACCCAACCACAATATACTATTTCACAACCAGTAAATTCCACAGAATTGATGGCACACAAAATAACTTGAATCAAATACATGAATACAATTAACCTTAGGCACCTGACATGCTCTACAAAATGCACATACAAACAGAATTGGCAAACATGAATCTGGAAGTAAAAAGTTGAACAAAAAAAATATTGTACTCTAAACAGGAAATTTATCAAAGTGTTTAGTAATGCAAACTCTGAACCATTAAGTAGGTAACTTCTAGATTAAGAAAAGGCCCAAGTCTTGACAAAAACCTTCATCTTCTTTACAACATAAAAGTTCTAAACATAACTGAAGCGCCAAATTGTAAATAGAACTGAACCAACACATGGGGTGCATCAACATTCCTTTCTCAAGTCCACTCAGATAACCAACATACTTACCTAGATTTAGGGCTCGCCAGTGCATTACGCCTACCGACCAAGATCTGGACCCTGAAAGTTTTGGGAGTAAATTTTAAGCTTAAGCAGAATAACAAAACAGAAAAACCTATATGTACAATTCCGACTCCTTTAACCCCACCAGCCAAAAACCAAGTAACAAAACCTGTATCCTTCTGTTCATTCACATATCACACTAACAAATGTACAAGGCGATCAAAATGGGGAAAACATTTTGATCATGTTTCCCATTAGAACCCTAAGACCCTTGTCTTATGAAGCAGAACTTCCCCCGTGCATACAGGACGAGGAGAAGTTAAGTAAAATGATCGATAGGGGTAAACAACTAAGGCAAAATTTAGGGCAAGGTGATTTTTCCCCATTCAATCAAGGAATTAGCTGACTCACCTACCTTAATTCGAGCATATGGATTTAATATCGATTGTAAGTTTTCCCATAATCTTCACGCCTTTGACGTTGTAAGTCGTTATAAGAGTCATGGGGCCTTGAAGTATAATTTTCCATTGGGTTTTGATATCTGTTCCTTGAATCCACAGATAAACTGCCCCCAGAGTAGTGAGGATTGGCCGAGGTGCCATCGTAATCAGAATAACTGTGCTGCTTATAACCACCGAAACCTGGGGCAGACATTTGCTGACGTGCCTGTTGTTGACGTCTCTGGGCATCAAGTTGAAGAAACTCCTCCCACTGCTTTGCATGCACACCCCTCACATTAGCCAGTTTCTTCATGTAATTCTCTCTTATATCCCTGATAGCCTTGAGTATGAATACCAAAAATGTCAGAAGTTAGATAATTCATGAACCAAACAGTTAAAAAGGCAGTCTACTTACTTTTCATGATAAAAATACATGCAGTTATTGAGTAGAAGAGAAATTTAGTTGAATTTTCAATTCAGCAATCCATGTGGGCAAGTAGATAAGCTACATTGCAAACTCTAAAAATACGACCCCACCAATACCAGTTTTACAACTTATAAAGTAAGCAAAAGCTATTGATATGAACAAGGATAAATCTAGGTCCCAAGTGCCTAGGAGGGGTTGGGAAAAAGGGAGCTTATCTCAGACATGCAAGACACACACACACACACACACACACACACATATATATATATATCAATTTTGAATATTTAAAAGAATTTTTATATAAACTTGGGTGTTTTGGTTTAGATAAAAGTTGCAATAAACAGATTTGAGGGAGTAAATTTTTTTTTATGTTCAACTTCATTGTGTAGCTAATTTTGTATTATAACCATCCTTTATATGGTTGAAAATCGAAATACATCCACTATCCTAGAGCCCAAGTGTCAACATGTTTAAAACAAGTGTGAATGATAGTATAATAACAGTTTTCACTAGAGTATGTAATAGTGAAAAAGATTGATTTGATACCTCACGATGCTTGTAATTTTCTTCATCTTCTTCCTTGTCACGAATTCTTCCAAGATCCATTGCCTCCCTCTTATATTGCAACTCTAATTCTTCTAATGTCTGGGGAGGTGCAGGGTATTCAAACTGTTGTCCAGATGGCATATCTGAGCTTCTTCTCTCGGTATCCCATCCATCAGCTCTATAAACACTCATGCTCTGATTATGGCCATCATATGAATTATATGAGTTGCCGGTATAAGGGGGGCGTGCAGGTGATTTCGAATGGCTTGTGCGACCTCTACCTCCGTTACCATAAGCTTCATGAAATGAATAGTTCGTTAAGCACTTGATTCGAAATGCTAACATAGATGGCAGCTTTAGTTAGACAAACTATGTTTACTTTGACATAGTGACCCATCCGAAGCAAACAAGTCTGGATATTCGTTCACTAAATAATTTCATTTTGGAGAGAATCCGGTCAATTCAGACCCAACCACGAAAGTAACTTCAGAACCGAACAAAATGCTTGAGCATAAGAACTTACCTCTTGCTGCACTCATATTATAGAAATAAGCAGCATCATTAAGAATTCAAAAATAAGAAAACAAAAGAAACACACAAAAATCTCTGCAGAGGCCTTGACAAGCTACGAGCATGGATTTACCAGGCTTACAGGGATGCCGTAAACATATCCTATGCAGTCCCTACCTTGTGGAGAACCTCTTGGCAAGTTCTGCAGATCCTCACGGACACGGTCTTCCACAGTTCTCTCTTGCCTGCTAAACCTTGATTGAAACTGTGATTGTGGAACAGAATGTGACCTTTGGTCATCCACAACCTTTTCCTGCCTGCCAAACCTTGGTTGAAAATGTGTTTGTGGACCAGAATGGGACCTTTGGGATTCAGATCGATGTAGCCGGGCACCTGCAGGGCTTCGCTCTGGTGATCTAGATCTGCTCATGTGAGAACTAGAAGCACCCTTTTGATCACCCTCTTCCTTAATCACTTTGCGCACAGCATCCACGCCTTTAGCTAAAATTAACCTATCCTTGCCGCTGACAATTATAAATTTCTCCTCCATTTTGATCTTACAGCCAATATCCTTTTCAATCCTCTGTATGACTTTTTCCGTGAACAGTGCCTTTACATGCTTTTCTCTTGCAGGTACTCTCTCAATGAAATCTTGAGACTTGCGATTAGCTCCAAGGGTGGAGGGGCAACCCTATATTCCCAAAAAAAAAAAAGGCATTCAATAAGTAAAAAAATGGTTCTTCAATCAAAATTTGGTACACTGGATTTAAAAAAGAGAGAACGAAAAAGGGAATGAGAAGTCTCCGTCTCTCTAATCCATGAAAAAAAGGAAGCAATAAACTTGGCTTTAATCAGTCAATTTTTAACATGGAATGCTCTAACTGGTACACATCTATATACAACAACAATAACCAAGCCATTACCCAACCAAAATTGGGGTCGGCTACTACATGAACAACTCAAAGAATACACATCTAAATAAACGAACAAATTCAACAGAACCAAACAATTAACTAACCATACACCAACTCAAATTCTCAAAATGAAACAACTTCCTTTTTAATAAGCAATTATGTATATTTTCATGCATACACATGTTTAATTTTTAGTACAACTAGTTCATAAAATAGATAACAATATTAAAACAAACGCAGTACCTGAGTAAAGTGACCTGACTCTCCACATATTTTGCAGATCATTTCTTCTTCTTTCCTTTTTTTCCAATTCCTCTCGGTAGCTTTGGACTTGGCCTCCCAGACCTTAGCTTCTCGACTGGTAAAATCAGTTGGAACAACATTGGGGTCACGAGGTTCCTCTTCCTCATCTGAACCAGCAAGAGACCTTTTGTTCTCTTTTGGTCTCTCTTGTGAGTTAGAGACTCTGGTCCCTGGTGGACCAGTGTATTCCTTGTAAATCTCACTAAAATCATCATCAATATCTGGATCCGGCCTTGTTTCCATCCAGAAAGTATCAACTAAACTGAAATCCTGCATTCCCAAACATAAGGCACACATTTTATGAAAATTGAGCTAACAAAAATGAAGACAGCAAAACAAGGTCCTACATCAATCCAGCATTTACCAAAGAAATATGGGAACTACTAGAAAAATGCCTCAGAAAACACCAAGTAACAATGTTATGGAAAACAGAGCCTATAGTTGACAAGACAGTACAATGCATAATGTATACAGACATTTCAAACAACAAATTCCAAAAAAAATCATTATTTCTTCTGATAAAATAATACACCTAAAGCGCAAATGCTGCTTCAGTCCGAGCTCAATCCATTAGCTCGAGAAAAAATACATTTGTTTCAGATGAATATTCTATCAATACGATTGGCTAATATGTGCAGTTTCTGGTTTCTGCATTAGGGTTTAGGAGAAGAAAACACAAATCTAACTGATTTCGAATCAAATTAATTACAGTAAAAATCACAACTTTGTAAAAATCAATGAAGAAGAAGGAGAGGATGATGATAATAACGTTACCGGAAGATAATATGGAGGCGACCCGCCCAGAAGACACAGTGAGGGTTTGGGGTCGAAACGACGAGGACGACAACAAATAAGCAAAGCTAGGGCTCGTTCTTCTCTGCTAAGTTTTTTTAGATTTATCCTATATTTCACATTTCTCCTACATTTTTATACTATTTATAAAACAGCCACAAATATTTCTAAGAACTCTCATATTATCAATATATTTATAGAAATAAATTACACTACCCCTCTGCGTTGTTTATTTAGCAAAACAACGGGTCGTGTTTGTGTGGTGTTTTTTTTTTTATAAGCAATAGAACAAGCAGGTCTGTACGGTCTGCGTTTCTCACCTCTTACTGGGAGCGTCACCTTATTACTTGTTAGTTTAATCCTTAGACCCATAAAAATTTCACTCCATATCGTCGACAAGGAAGCTCGAACTTGAGACTTTAGAGAAAATCCAAAGCACATCAACCGCTTGACCCAACATTAAAACTTTAGTATTTTGTTAAACAGGTTAAAACGAATTCGACTTGTTTATTGAACAATTTGAATAAGACTACTAAATTATGAACGCATTGACACGATACAACACATATAACATTTTCAAACATTTGAATTCAAAATTACATGACGACCTGACACGTTTAAATAAATGGATTAATATTGATTTGACACGACTTCATATTTGACTCAACTGATTTACACGAGTCATTTTTTACCTGATATGTTTTAAAATTTACCTTTTTTATCTGAGTAGGTCTATAAACGAGTTCAACAGGATCACAACCGATTATTAATTAACCAAGACATGTTAGACCAAGTGGTTAATACCACTTTGTATTCTTTTTGAGGTCCCAAGTTCAAGCCTTTTTGTCGACGGTATGAGGGGGAATTTGTGGAGTGAGGTTTAGAGTGACGGTCCCAAAAGGAGTGAGAAACATTTTTACTTCGAGTATAACGCTCCGTTGCTAATAAAAGAAAAACCGAATATTAATTAGATTAGTTAGCCGATACGACCCCGATTATGAATTGCTAGCACTAATTTACTAACGGTTCTCTATCTAATTTGGGCCGGGCTCCATTGGTTTGTAAATAGAGTTATAATCGATACGCCACCGTTTCGGCGACGGGTGTCTTTCTCGCCGAACGAGGAAGTATCGGCTACTGCAACGTTCACAATATTTACCGTGATCTTCTTCCAGGTGTTGTGTTCGTCGTTCCCGTTCCGTCGGGTCAAGCAATCACGGTGGTTAGGAATTAGGGTTAGGGTTAAAGTGAAGGTCTAGCCCAATTCACAGAGGGAGAAGATGGAAGAGCGACAGCCCCATGAGTTCCATCCCAACTCGTTCTCTGGAACCTCTCCTTCTTGCTCCTCCGGTGACCACAGACCTATTTTTTCCGGCGACCCCTACCCCTACCCCAACCATCAATCTTACTATAACTCCAATCATTACCATCAACAGAACTTCCACCATGACCGCCAGTTCAATAACAACAACGAGCACTTCCACCACCCATATCCCAATCCTCCACACCCCGTGAACAACGAGCACAATGAACCGTTTGGAGGCGGAGGATTCCGGCCAAATGGCGGCGCTGGGGTTGCTTCTGCTCAATCGATCCAATCTAAAGGTCGGAAAAGAAGTTTTCATCATGGTCCAGGAGCTTCTCCAGGTACCCTTCATTTCATTGATCCATGTTGAGTTTGGTCCGGTTAGAAAATGCCGGTAAAGATGGGATTTTTACAGTGAAGGATTGGTGTTTTTCGTAGTTTGGAACAGTAGTGATTAACAATTTGGCTCATTTTTATGGGAAGAATGAACATCAGCAATAACAAGAACAAAAAACATACTTAATGTCACCTATTAACATGATTGTAGTCATTGGGTTCTATTTTATAGTGAAATTGTATTCAGTGTTTTCTTTCATGTTTAATAGTGTACTCATGAGCTTTTTAGCTCTTCCTTGATATATTTGGATAGTAGTGATTGATTTCCTCAAGTTCACACCAAAAGATAGAATGATCCGTGTCCATTAGTAGTGCAGTTACTTTGCTGCATGTTTACCTGTAATTCTATAAAGTTCTTGTTAACTTATTTTTTCTGTTGTGGGATGTGTCATTAACTTTGTTTAGTTTGTATTTGCTTGTAAAAGATTACTGAACTATGTCATTTTTTGTTTAGATCAAGTTGATGGTTGCGGTCATGCCAAACTGTATGTTGCTCCAATTCCAAGAACTGCAGTTGTGGAAGATGTAAGTTAATGCTTGTTTGGACTATTGAAATGTCACCTATGTTTCTCTGCAGGAATTGTGCTTGTTATAACTATTGGATGTTGCTTCTTTTATGGCAGATCCTCCGACCAGTGTTTGAACAGCATGGAAATGTTATTGAGGTTGTTTTATTCAGGGATAAGAGAACTGGTCAACAACAAGGTGTTACTTAATGTTTTATTCATGTATAAATGGTGGAATTGCCTATGAAAAAAACATCTGTTTGGAATCCATTGTATATTCGTTCAAATGTCATTTGTACTGGAGTGCCATATGGAGAAATATTTTACATTAGTATACCAAGTTGATACTACATTGTTTAGAAAAGAAATTGGTGTACATTAGGTAGTAGAAGAGCAGTTGAATGGACTGAGCATAGAAAATATACTTGTGCAGGTGCTTGTTTTGTGAAATATGCAACATTAGAGGATGCTGAACGAGCCATTCAAGCTCTACATAATCAACATTCTTTTTCAGGGGTAAGGTCTTTAGTTGGTAGGATTAACATATCTCTTACTGCCGCTGTCCCATTCATGCCACTGATTTTCTATTGTTTGATGTATTTTCTTTTTCAGGATTTGGGTCCTATCAAAATTAAATTTGCTGGAAGGGAGCGCGAAAGACATGGTATTTTTCTGATATGAATATCATATGCATATTTGAGCCATGAACTTCTATCGTATACTAGGTTTGCATGATCAAGTATTGTGCATGTGTGTTAATGAACCTCAAAGCTTAACCTTTCTGAAACCTAAGAGCTGAAGTTATGTATGAAACTTTTTCTGTTGAATTGGGTAAAGATGAACTAGTTTTACTAGCAAGAAGTCTATTATTAATCTGAACCTCAAAGCCTAACCTTTCTGAAACCTAAGAGCTGAAGTTGTGTATGAAACTTATTCTGTTGAATTCTAGATATTAATCTTGATTGCTTGAGTTTTTGATGTGATGCAAACTTTGCGGAAACGAAATAACCAAACGATAATACAAGAACAATATAGGAAGAAACTTCGTTTCTTATTGATCAATAATCATTAATCAAATTTCGAAAACCAACCAAACAAAGAGATAATGCAATTCAATATATACTACCCAAACCTAAAATAAAATAAAATTACAAAACTACCCAAACTATATTTGAAATCAATAAAAAAATCCAAAACAGCCTCAAAATGGCCTAGAACAACATGCATCATAGCCAAAGACTATGAGTTTTGGCCGCTGGCCCATTTAGAGTGTGTCAACTAAGTTTTAGCCTATTTCGAGCAGGTGAACGTGTGTCCCAATTTCCTTTGTACTATTACCTCTCTCTCTCTACTATTACTCTTCTATCTACTACAAATTGCATCAGGATGCATCATGAGATGAAATTTTCACTAGTGCAGGAAAAGGATTCTCTTTAATCTAGTTAGGAACAATATAATCTAGTCTAGTTGGATGTGTCATGGATATTAACATGCTTGATACAAGAATGCGCTTTTTTTGTAGTATTCCCTTTTGCTTGAGATTATTGTTCGTGCACATATTGTTTTTTCTCACATGCTTCTCTACTCTCACATCCAAATTTGTATCTTTGTAGCAAATTGGCCGCGCCAGGAAGGGGGTGGCAATGGAAACAATTTTACGAGTATTCACTTTCTCTTGTAACTTTTATTCCCAGTATATCTACTACTTCATTTACTACTATAACTTGCATCAGGGTGCACCATGAGATGAAATTATCACTTTTGCATGCAGAGGAATCTTTTTAGTCTAGTTACTCTAGTCTAGTTGGATCTTTCATGGATATTAACATGCTTGATACAAGAATTTTCTTTTTATCTTTACATGTTTTGAGTTTCCATAATTATAGTATTCCTTTTTGCCTGAGATTATTGCTCTTGCATGTATTGCATTTTCTCACATGCTTCTCTACTCTCGTATCCAAATTTGTTTCTTTGTAGCCAATTGGCCGCGCCAGGAAGGGGGTGGCAATGGAAGCAATTTCACGAGTATTTACCTTCTCTTGTATTTTTTTTCTTTCTTTCCAGTATATCTACTACTTCTCTCTCTAGTATAACTTGCATTCGGATGCATCATGAGATGAAGTTTTCACTTGTGCAGGCATAGGAATCTCTTTAGTCTAATTAGGCATAGTATAGTCAAGTCTAGTTGGATGTGTCATGGATATTAACATGCTTGATACAATAATGTGCTTTTTTATATTTACATGTTTTGTGTTTCCAAAATTATAGTATTCCCTTTTGCCTGAGATTATTACTCGCATGTGTTGCTTTTTCTCACATGCTTCTCTACTCACATCCAAATTTGTTTATGTAGCAAATTGGCCGCGTCAGGAAGGGGGTGGCAATGGAAGCAATTTTACGAGTATTCACTCTCTTGTGTTTTCTTTTCTGCTTTTTTTTTCCAGTATATCTATTTATCTTTTTTTTTTCTAAATAGGTGGAGCTATGGACAAATTGTATGTTGGCAACGTGCACAGACAAGCTTTAAATAATGACATTGAGGAAGTATGTTTTGTATTCATATAGCATACAAGTCACTGTTCAAATTCATGAATGTTTCTATATAGCTGTAAATAATAATGGATTTAGTGCAAATTCTTCATGAATTTCATTGGGTGTATTGACCCTTTCTATAACTATTCAAGGAGCTAATAATTATGAATGATGTTAACAAATATGCATAGCATGTCAATGAATTTAACATGCGTCACACTTGTTATTTTCCTTAGTTCTTTTCTGAGGTTATAATATATGGATGTTTCCTGTATCAGATATTTTCTCAATTTGGTTTCATCGAAGATGTTTTCATCGTGCGTGATGATCAGAAGCTAAGTCGTGGTACATCTGTTTATGATATTATCTGTGATTCTTACTTGAATAAATATGTACAAAATGGAGATTCTGGGATGTAATTTATCTGCAACTCTTAACACATTACAATCACTCTAGTAATCATGTCCTTTTTGGTTTGTGTATCATGATTAACTTTGAGGGTGAATAAAGAAACAAAAAGGTGAAAGTGTTAGTTCCTTTGCCTGGCCACAGTGATACATTAATTGGTTTGTCATAATTCCAAGATCTCTGTCCAGTAGCACCTCCTTTTTATTCATGTAGTCATACAAGCAGATTTTTTTTAATTCTCTAAAGGAAGCATAAAGTTAAATATGCTTCTAAGTTATATCACATACTTCTTCTAATATAGTTACTGCTGTTTTGAAGGATGTGCATTTGTGAAATACTCTCTTAGAGAAATGGCTATAGCAGCAATCAAAGCGTTAAATGGGACCTTCACGATGAGGGTAAATTTATCTATTACTTTTGAGTTAAGATTATTTATCACTTTTTTAGTGGAGAGTGAAGGCATATTTTGATTTTTCACCTTTTCTTGTTTAAGGGTTGTGATCAGCCTTTGATTGTTCGTTTTGCGGATCCTAAGAAACCCAGGACTGGAGAGCTGAGGTTTTGCTTCCTTACTGATTTCCTTTGCCCTTGTATCTTTAAGGACTGATAGATATTTTCTGCGTTTTAACAAAAATATTAGTACGCTAGTAAATAATAGCCATGAAGAGGCTTTCCTAGTAATTAAGTTGATATACTGTAAGAGATCTGCAACTCTCTGGATGGATAGTCTTTGCTAATACTTTCCATATGCTCTCTCTCAATAGGGGCAATTATCCATTGGGTGGACCAAATCTTGCTCCCCGTTCTCAAGAACCAAGCTTTAGGTATATTTTTACTTCCCTTTTCTTTCTGCCCATTCGTGTTTTTTCCTTTTTCCTTGGGTTTTTTATGTTCTTCTTTTAACTTGTTCAGGTCAGCTTCCTGTCTTGGTGATTCCTCGGGTGGACGTATCCTACCTAATGCTACTTATCCTGAGCAACAGAATTATACAAGTCCAAACTTACAAATTGTTTCCCAAATGCCGAATCAGGAAAATGCATTTCCTGTTTTCACACCACAAATGTCTCAGCCCAATCAGTTAGCTCAGCCCCATCAGTTAGCTCCACAATACAAAGGTTCTCAATCATCACAACAGACAGACTCCGAGATTCAGAAGCAGTTACGTATGAGATCATCCACTCAAAATTCAGATCCGCAGCAGATTATGCAAAATACGAAGCAGGAGGTACTGCAAGGATCACATCTTATTGGGTTTGAAGAAACTTAAAGCATGCTTAGGTTGGTTCACTAGCAGGACATATGGGCTCATCCTCACATTTCTTTGGAAATTGACTTTTGATACACCCCATTTCACCTTGGAGTTTGAGTCTAGGGTTTTTTAATCCTTTGAATGGCACCAAGTTTTACTTCAGTGAGAATTTATTTTTCAGTTGGAACTTGAAAATAATTTGCATACAACATAGACTTTTTCACAAGAACTTATTCTGTGGTGCAACTTGATTTTCCTAGAGAAGCAGGACTTAAGGTTATTGACTTAGTTCCTAGTTTCTGAGTAAACCAAGTTTCACCCTAGAATGTATGAATTCAGTTAATTTCACTTTGTACTTTTTCTGCATTCTTGTACCTGGTTTGTTCTGCTTACTGAGTTTTGGAGTTTATATGTTTCCTTGCAGTCCCCACAAAATGGAAGCACTCCACAGGCAGCTGCAAGCCCCTTGCCTGCCGTACCTGCAAGTCCCCGGACAGCAGAGCCACCTGAGTGTGATTGGAGTGAACACACTTGCCCCGATGGAGACAAGTATTATTATAACTGTGTCACACGGATAAGCAGAGTATGTTGTTTTCTGGCCTTCAACAATATTTCTGGCATCCTTCTTAATTAATTGTTTACTTCCAAAAAAATTGTGATTGAGGCCTTTGAAAATTAATGTGCAGTGGGAGAAGCCCAAGGAGTTTGCTTTGTTTGAGAAACAGTTAAAGCAGCAGCAAGACATACTTAATCCTGGCAAACCATTTCAGTCCCTATTACCAGATCTATCAACCCAAGAAGTTGTTCAAATGCAACAGGTGCATATGGGTTTGTGATGTAAAGTATAGCTGGCGTAACATTACTTTAGATATTAGTATCTTCCAGATCTGGACATCAACAAGCAACTTAGGTTTCCACAAAGGGAAATAAAATAATGATAACATCGTAAAATTTCAGATCTAACGTAGTCTTTTGCTCTCCATATCCTTGTTCTTGTATGTAAACTGGCCAATAACTTTATTTGACTACAATAGGTTGTAAAAGTAGTGCTCATGAGAATTAATAAATAATAAATCAGTTGGAAAAAAACCACCTTTCATTATGTTAGTTTCAACAAATATAACATTTATCAGTCGCGTGTTTCTCTTAATACCTGTTGTCTGCATATTGGATATTGCAGGAGCCTGATCATGTGAAGTTACATTCAGAGACAAGTCCGGTCAATGGTTCAATCTGTGTTCAGTAGTCACCACTCACCAGGTATTGAACTGTTATAGTTTCCCTCTCAATAAAGCGCAAATTAAATTACTTGCAACCGTTTTAGAGGTTACGGGTCACATTTAAAGAGGGGAAGTTGATGTGATCCTAGTCTTCATGGTTGTGGCGCTTTACTATTTTACCAACAGAAATATAACAGTTGTTAGTTAGTATACAAACATTAAGAATCAATTTGAATATCATTGGTATCAGGTATATGTAACACTCCATCCCCATCCAATCTGTTAGTGGTCCCCTGTTTCTCAATTAGATCCTGATAAAGAAACTTACTTTGATGGCTGTTGGGTCGTTATGGATGATGCCTATGGGACGAGGGCCTCACGTACTGTCAAATCATCATACTGAAGTGTTCTCACAACTTTTGTTTACATATGCAGGTACTTGTAGGCTTGTAGAAATAGAACCGTGCAAATCAAGTCGGAATTCACAAACAAAGCCTAAACAAGCAATGCCTGAATGTCGCATCTGCTCCAATCCGAGAACACCTTAGATAATACAGTTTCCCGAGAATTAGCTAACGTTATATTTTATGTTCAGTGACCGACAATGGTGTGGACAGATTATGATCATAGTAACATATTATGTCATTACATTTTAGATACAAATCTGTACATTATCTTGGTTTCTTCTGGTGGTATGAATATCTTTCTGAAGCAATAAATCATCTCCAGCACAGTTGAGTGATTCTTGGGAAAATGGTCATTTGCATGGGCAACATGACAAAACATAAAAGAAACATAAATCTGAGAAACAGGGAAGGCATTAATTTCAAAGAGGCTAAAGTGGGAAAATAGTGGTTGGAGTTGCTTTTTCCCTCTGCATGTTCTTGACATTAAATTTTTCTCTCACCCTAGCTAGTCTCTCTCAGTTGTTGCCTCTTTTTACCAGAAATTACAGTTGTTTCCAAATTTATACTTGCCCATTCCTGGACAGCATAAAATGGAAAGCTTCTACTTCTGGTTCACTCCTACTCCTATGTAGAAACCAGAGAGAGATGTGCTCTGCTCTGCAATGCATTGTTCTCCAAGAAATCAATCAATGAACATTCCTTGGACAAGAAAAACAAAGATAAAAGGACAAATGAGGGGTCAGAGGAATTTAAAAGAAACCAATTTAATTTTCATCTCTCTCTACTGTAGTTATATACTAATTAATACATACAAAAATACATGCATGAAAGTTACATAAATACCCATTACCCTACCATATATTATAAAACAATAAAACAACCATTGCTAGCTAGAAAACTAACAAAACACTGAAAATTGGATCAACAAGAACCCATGTTACAGATCAGTCAGAGATCATATCATCAGATCAGGTTTTTGTGTATAAAAAAGATGAAATGACTTTCTTGATCAGTTTCTTCTTCTTCAAGAAAAAGAACCCACCAGCACATTCTCCTCCTTTCCCATGTCAGTGAAATTAATTAAACCAAAAAAAGATTCAATCTTCCTTGAGCATATGGGAGGGGACAAGGTCCTGAAGAAGCCCATAATCGGTGAGAACAGTAGTCGCCGGAGCTCCGGCGGCCATTGGGTTGCAGAAACGAAAACCAAGATTTGGTGATGAACCCAAATTCAAAGGTGGCAAGTTATTAGTGCTGAGAAAGCTTGGTTGATGCTGTTGTAGTTGATGGTACTGATAATTATGGTTTTGCATTGTCATGGGCAGAGAGAAGGTAGCGGCTGTGCCGCCGGAGTACGGCGGAGCTCCGGCGGGGATGGGACGAGGCATGACGGGGCTTGGGTGGGTGTGCTGGCCCTCATAGGTGGTGACAACAATGGTTGGGTCGCTGAAAGATCTCTCCACTCTCTTCTTCACATTACATGCTGCGCTGGTGCAACGGTAGTAACTCCTAAAGAAATTAAACAATTAATTCATCATCATACCGAATTTGAATTCAAGAAACAAAATCAAGAATCGGACCAAATGGATAATATTGATGATCAGGTTTAGTATTATTGTACCTAGGAAAAGGGCTGTTCTTGACTGCTTTTTGTCCGTACTTCCTCCATCGGTACCCGTCGTCCAGGTGATCCACCTCGCTCTTCGTCAAGAACGCAAATCTGGGCTCTCTCTGTTTCTTCTGGTTCGTCTTCTTGGGTTTCAACCTATAGATTCAGATCCATATTAGAACACATAAATTACCTTATTTTGCATGAGGGTTGTTCTTGAAAAAGGGACAAAAAGCTATATATACTACAAACTAAAATTATGTATCCTGAAATCAAATGGGTTATGTTCTCTATAATCAACAAACCCATCTAGCTAATTACTAGTAGAAATGAAGGTGACTCACAGTTTCTTGGTCTTGTCCAGATCGTCATCGTCTTCTTGCTCTCTGTCTGCAGTTTTAGCGGTGTGGTCGTCGTTGACAGCTTCACTGGAAGCTGATACAGATGAAATAGAGGAAGAGTTTGGCGTCGCAGGCTGGTTCACCACCGTCTCCGACGTCGGAGACGGAGTTGCTAGAGCTGTTTCCGGCAGTGGCTGCAGCGAAGGTAGGTGCAGATTATTATAGTCAAACAAGTCCTGAAAGCCCAGAAGCTCCATGAACCCTAATGAGCTCATGTTTTCAGCACCACCAGGACCTGGCGTTGGAGCTAGAAATGGAAAAGAGTGGTCAGAAAATGACCAAGTCTCCATCTTTATCCCATCTTTGCCCTCCATCACTTCACAACTCACCTGGGTGCGTGTCAAAACAATCACCACTAGCTCTTCAGATCAGAAAAATGAGCACTGGTCAGCTCAATCACCTATGTTCTGTTCTGTGGCATTAAGAGAGAGAGAGAGAGAGAGAGAGAGCAAATAGAGTAGGGTTTGATCTGGTATAAATGGTAGGTGAGTCTGCAATGAAAGACAAGAGTTCTGGGCTCACAAGCAAGCAAAGAGAAGAGAGAAAGAGAGAGGCTGTTACTGTGACTGAGACTATAGCTAAAGAGAGCCTAGAGGAGAAGCTTGTAGCACAAGATGGAGTTGTACTATGGGCTTGTGAGAGGTTCTTGCAAGCAATTAAGAAATAGTTTGACCGGCAAATCGAGGTCAAATGTTGGTACGGAGTGTGAACAGAACCGGTGACCAAGTGTTGAAATTCAATGCATGTGTGAGGCTCCCGACAATCTGGTTTCTGGTCGTACCTTCATGGTCGACGCTTTCATACGTATCGCTGTTACTACTATTTTATTTTGTTTCTTTGACCGTTGCTGATTGTGGTGTGAACCGGGTTGCGATACACGTGCGCCTCTATACGGCGAGCCACTTGTCTCACTCTCCATCACTCGCACCATTTTTATTCTTCCTCACTTTCTCATTTGATTCCTGGCCTCTCCTATTCCATGACACATAAATTCATGCTCTAATTTGAATGTAAAATAAATTAAATATGTAAAAGTTGATCATCTTTTTTTTAGAGGTGATCATCTGGTTAAAGTAGGGCATTAATTTAATTTAATTTAATTTTATAATTTTGTTGCATCCTCAACACATTAATTATAATCATGTCATATTGTGATAAATTCTAAAAATGAACATATACATGATTAATTTGTTATGTTATAACATGTCAACCATAGGCTATTGTTATAAAGTAACACCAAAACTTTGATTAGTTGATATAGTTATGTTAAATTTGTGATTTGTATTTTATTATGTTAAACATGAACGTCTTATTGCATTTTTATTAGATTATGTCAAGTTCAAATTTAAGATTTAAACATATTTATTCAACATGTATCTCATGTAAATATTAATTCATATATATCACACTATTAATTTTCAAGGCAAAAACAGTACAAATCACAAACTATCTACTCTAACATTAGAATCAAAATATTGTAAACGAGTTAATTTCTCTATTTTGTATAGTGGCATTTTATTATTATACTATTAGTATGTTGACAAACTATGGAAAAATTAATTGAAATAAAGAAGAGGAACTAAAAAAGAATCTGATTTTGTAAGGTGTGAAACAACTTTGAGAAGAATTGAAGCCTACAATTAGTATAGTCGGTGACGGTGGTTTGCTTCGTTTCCCTTTTACGCAAATAAAGATCCCAACTAATATTAATATCTTCCTTTTGTGTTCAAAAAAATATATTAATATCTTCTTTTCACTTTTTTATTACTACCACGTTGATGATAAAAATTACATGCACATGCACGTGTAGTGTGCATCAAACGAAAAGAAAGAAAAAAACAGTAAAGTTTCGAGATTATCTACGACCATATATATGTATATATATGTATTATTCTATATATCCTTTTTATACTGTGTTTGTCTAAAGTTTTTGTAATTTTTCTTTGTATAAAAAGGCTATACATGCACTATATATAATTCATGATCGCAAATTTCTCTAGGCCAAAATAATATATTCTCTTAATTTATTATTGTTCAATCAATCATATGTATACTACACTGTTATAAATTAGACATATAGTACAACACCTGTGTTTTAAAAAATCTCAAACTTTCTCAAAATAAAATATCAAACTTAGCTATATAGACTTTGACTACTGAACATATTCATAAATAAAAAATATTTATAAAAAAACTGTCTGTAAGTAAAATCAATTAATATGCTCACCAACTTTCTCTCTTACATTTAATATAAGTTTTGGTAAATATCATTTTCATACTTCTAGAGGAGTTTACCTATATTATTTGGTATACTGCCTTGGTATATGGAAGCAAACAATAGTAGTTGACCACATTCACATTGGTAGAGAATAGAGTTATTGCTAATTTAGTATAGTAAATGTTTTGTAGATTATAAAGAGCATGAATTAAATTAATGATAACACAACATATTAAAATTTTATTCATATTCACAAAAAAAAATTGTAATTATGAAAATAGAATAATTCAATGGACTTAATTAATTTTTAGTTAATTTAGACTCATTGTTGTATATATTATATAACTTAAATTAATTCATTAAGATTACAATTTTACGAAGCATACAATATCGTGATAACAACGTTTGTCTTAGAATCGAAATGGTCATTGAAAATATAATAATGGACTACTAACAAAATAATAAGCTCTTGAACGGGAAACAAGTTACGAAAAGTTTGCATGAAAAAATTATTCTCCGTGATCTAATCTACATTTTGTGGGTATAAATCACATAAATTAACCACTTTTCAAGTCAAGTTTGACAAATATAAAAAAAATGACACTTGGAAGTTGGAATTTAATCTATTTTACGGGTGCTCAAACTATATAAAACATATATGATCACTATTGTTGTGACAATTGAATAGTTGTATCTTATTTAATTTTTAATATATATAATTAACTAATATAAAAAAATAAAAAATTGTGAATACACAACGTACTCAAATTCATTCAGAAAATACAATTAACTCCGGTGATCGGTCACCATCGTTCACGGGCCGGGATTGCTGCGTGATCGTCGGCCGCTGCCGCCACCCTTTTGGTGCCTAACACGTGTAGTGATGTGATGGGCCCACGTCTTCGCCATCATGGACCACGTGTTTGATCCTACGGTCATCGGTCATGGAATTCATGTACGTAACATACCTACTATATCAACTTAACAGCTGAAGCACCTACGTGTCCATTCTCTTGTCCCTCCTCTTTATTTCCAATTCATACATTATTAATTATACATAACACCTCATCACTTCTTAATCTTACTTAACTCCATCATTAATTATTTAAGTGTTGTGTCCAACATGGCCTTTGATTCAAATATCTTATTCTTCTTCTTCTTTTGTCAAATTTATGCTTTTGGTTACTATTATTTTTGGAATCATGAATGGTGGGTACGTGTAATTTTTTCACATCGATTAGCACTGGTAGATCTTTCGATGAACATATGATGACTTCAATTTATAAGCTAAAATTTGTATTCACCAAATATTGTATGCAAGTTTAATAATATTATTTATATTTTTACTGATAAGTGTATACAATTCTATCGATAAATGCTAGTGAGAAAAATACGCGCACCAATAACATATGCACAAATATTCTTTCTTTATTTTTTATAGAAAATGTTTGTTACATTTAGATTTTTGCACTGAATATATTGATAAATGCATGTATTTTAGTATTTATATGTTAGATTTGTCATTTGTATTAACAATTGTATGAAAGTCTATTGATAATTTTATGTCATTTTATATATGTTCCGTAAGCATATTGTTTTATGTGATTTTTAATATATAAATAATTAAGAAACCTGTGACAAATAAATGTATATTAATATGGGACTGTTAACGTTAATACAACAAATAAGGAACTATTTGACTAATTAAAATATGTTGCTTCTTGGATACGTTTGGAGATTTGAAAATAAATAAAATAAAAGTTATTTGTTTTATCGTGAAAAGTCACCATCTTCGATTACCAAACAAACCATGTTTCGGTTTCAGACGCAGTGCCCAAGATTTGACTATGCTCACTAGTCCACGCTGCCACCTATTTTTTTTATTGGAAAAAGGTTCAATTTAGTCTCCTACTATCCGGAAC
>JAYMSZ010000528.1:0-19177 GCA_036897665.1 Pelargonium citronellum
GTTGGAAAGACGCGGGTAGCCGGAAACTTCAAGTCTTGAAGAACACAACCAACAAAACCGATGAAACTTTCCAAATTTCAACAAATCTGGCGAGCCCAGATCTGGTGATGAACAGCAAAAATAATAAACAAAAAACGATGAACAAAAAAATACAACAATCAGATCTGAACTCATTAAATATTAAAATGATAAACAAAAAAACACAAGAACAATCATATCTGCACAATAGAAGAACAAAAAAATTATCCGATTTTCCCATTTACATGGAGAACAATCAAATCTGAACCCAAAATTACAAAATAAATTCAAAATCAAATATATGTATATCACAAAATCAGAAACTCATTCAGCTATGTCATAATACAATAAATTGAAAAGAACAAAAATGAACCAAAAAATTGAGCTAAACCCATTTCGATCTGAAAGCTTCGTAGCGGCGGTGGAGACGATGAGCGCGCCGCTGCAGATCTGGACTCCACGCATCAAGATCGCTCACTGCCGTCCGAAGAAGATCGTCCATGACATCAAATCTGGACTCGCGAAGCTTCATGCGTCGGGTTGAGGCTCCCATCGGCGGAGCCAAATCAGATATGTTCAAGGATCACTCCTTTTGCATGTGTATCCATGTGAGATCTGTGTGATTTGAAATGAACATAAGAAGAAAGAGAAAGAGATAGAAGCTCAGTGGTTGCAGTGATTTTGAGCTTTTTTGTTGGTTGGTGATAATTGGTGGCCGGAGAAATTGTTTTTTTTTAGAGAGTGAGTCTGCAAATTTAGTTGGTGGCAGTAGAAAAGTCTATGAGAGTTGGAGAGAGTGATAAATCTCTATGTAGATCAAATTGTTTTTTTCAATCAAAAATCGAATCAGAGTCAAATGCCAAAAGCCAAAGAGAGAAGATAGTGGGAGGCGAAAAAGTCATTGGAGTTTGTTTATTTTTTAATTTTTTAATTAAAATTTAAATAATATCCACGTGGACGCCACGTGGACTATTTTTTCCAACGAGGCAGTCCAACAAGGCATTTGACGGAAAAATTGACGGAAGTTAACGGTAGGTACTACATTGGGTATAAAATAAAAATATGGGTACTAGATTGGGTGCAATAAAAGTTTAGGTACCACATTTGTTATAATCCCAAAGTTTGGATACTGATTTTGCCTTTATCCCAATTGTCTACTATCTATACCGTTTGTTAGTTTTTTTTGACGAAAAATGACTTATCATATCCATCGTACGTAACTTCAAAAAAGATAATAGTTATGATAAACTAGAGATTCTATAAATTAGCTCTATTTTACATAGATTGATAGTATTCTTACCATTATACTCAACTGTTTCTTATACCATAATGTATCACATCACATCACAATAGCAGCAACAAAACAACAATAATGAAGTGTAGCATGCAATAAAAGGCATGCCTCCGAATTCATTTGAAATTACAACATACAATCAGTTATCTAATATGAAAATATACAACAAATCACAAGTTCCTAAAAGAGAACAATGAACGTGTTGGGGGTACTCTCAGGTCAAGACTGAATTGGCTATAACATTTCATTGCAAAAAAAGTAAGAATAAGATATTCATACGTTAAAAGGACATATAATATATGTGATTCACTCTCATTCTCGTGGCGTGGGTAGATTAGATATAATTGTGGAAAAAAAATAAGAAGTGTGTACTGTATTTGCTGTGTATCTGGAAGGGAGTGGCATAAGCATGAACAAGGGGTATCATTTCCATGCCACTGAGTCAATCTCGTCTCTGGCAGACTTGTATAGTTCAAGCCTCTTGGCTATTTGTTCTCTCTTGCCCATCAGCGTTGGGTCCTCGTCCAACATTGCACTCAGCTGCTCCTTCTGCACGTATAAATTAACAAATACAATACATTATACAGATGTTGTTGTCCATATTTCAATGACTAAAAACCCCACAACACAAGTTCAATTTGATATACTTGTTATACTGTGCAAACCTAGATATTATTCTCCCACTACAATTTATGACCTACTTGAAATCACCTGCCCCTTCAGGACACACTGTTACAGAGTACTTAATCAAAACTAACCTTGAGTAACCGAAAAGAACTTGAATGCTGGCAGAAAAAAGCAGAAAGAAACTATATTCCCCGAAAACTTACCTCCCTCCGTCCAATTTGAGAGTAGAAATGGTTGAGCAGCGATCTCTTGGCCTCTCTAACTTGACAATGCACCACAGCTTTGGGAATCGAATTCTTCAGTGTATCGCAAACCATACCAATGTAAGCGTTGACATTTGAACCTGAAACAAAAGGCAGAATAGATTTCGTTATCCTTTTTTTCCCTTCATATCGATAGTGAGCATTTATTATCCAATCTGAACTTGTATCTCATGAACATGAATTTTAAAATTAAATTCAGACCTAAAAGCAACAAGAGAAACACAAATAAAATAAATTAACAGCATCATGCATAAGAGTCAAATCCCACGTGCTCAACCAATTGCTATCATTTGAATTTTCTTACTGTGATATGACGTGAGTAAGCAAGTTCATGATTGCATACCGATCCTCCTAAAATGATTATCTGAGTATCGATCTTGATCTCTATCTCTGTCTCTGTCTCTATCTCTGTTATGGGCTGATTGGTTCGTAGTCTTTTCTGGCTCAAGATGCAGTTTCCGGAAAAAATCTACTGTTAGGTATGTAGATTCCATCTCCACCATCCGTGTAACAGTTTTCCGGCTTTCTTCTTTAAATCTTTCCAATGCTTCTGTTGCTGCAGCCGCTATGTCAGACTGAAGTGTTGGGAATCGCTTCAATTCCTGTAATTGCCAAAAAAAAGAAGTGACATCAGCCAACTTCAAACCACATCAACTACACATTGGGTGTCCTAAGGCTGTCAAATGTCTCTGGAATCCTTTTTAAAAACTATATACTGTATATATTATCGAATAAGTGAATTTGAAAATGCAAAGATACACTGGCAGATATAGCTAAAATTTACAATATTAAGTCTGTTTACATTTCAAAGGGAAATATTTACTCTGTAAAAATAAGTCCTGAAAACATTCATGGAGTCTTGTATAAACAAACAAATATTGATCTAATAGCACCATAGATATTATTTTCTCGTCCAATTTCTCCCTTTCCTGCAGCTTAACAAGATATTTTGCAAAAGAAATGTTTGGTTCCTACACCTACAAACTGAACGACTGACTTTTGCAACTTTAAAGTTATCAGCTACCGAAGAAAACTCCACAAGAAAAGGGTCCCATTTTACCAGAAAAGGAAAAAATAAATGGAGTTATTAAAGTGCCATGCAAGAATTTCCTCCAATTACAAATTGCTTACCTCTGTTTCAACTATTGACTTCCGTACCAGTTCTTTCAAAATGAAATGCACCTGGGAGAAGAAATTATAAAAATACTTGATGATGAGAATTTGAGAGGAAGTGATCACATCTATCAGTAATTCAAATTTCAAACTATTCTTCTTCAATGCACTATGATTTCATTTTGTGACCATGAAATAAAAGTCTGTATGTAGGATAAAGCATAGCCAGAAACTTTACAGCATCTACAGAAGCCTCGGCAGGGCCTCTGAAATAGCTGATAGATCCTTCAATTAGTCTTCTGTATCCTTGTTCTGGTGCAATCAAATGGGGCTGGTAACCATCAGCCTCAGAAACAACTTTTTGGACATTTTTTAAAGAGAGATGGCGATCAAATGGTAGCTTTTTTAAAGCAGCTGGTAGTTGATGGTCAAAAACTCCATATATACGATCACCACCAGGTCTCCTGAACAGCACCATACTACTTCAGTATACACAAATCGTTATAGAAATAATGATCAATAAACCTCATTCTTCATAATAAACCATGAGTTGTTAAAAAGCAGTGCTTAAATCCATCTGACATTTGATAGGAAAGATCAAAATAATTCAAAGCTACCCTCACAAAATAGTGGATAATTAACTAGTATGATACCAAGATAGAACAACAGCAACCAAGCCATTTCTCAAACAATGTTGGGGTAGTTATATGAATCCTTTGACAAAGCTCCTTGAGAGCTTCTACTTGTATTCGCTCCCTCACTCTGTCTTATCTAATGCTATCTCCTCCATGAACCATGTGTTACTACTTCTCCATGTGAACTTGAGTCTATATCAGCTCCTTTTAGTTTCTCCTAATTGAATTCTCTCACCTTTTCTACCAAGGACTCTAACCTCCCTACGCAGCACATGTCCAAACTCCAAACTACCATAAACAATTTATCATCACCTTATCTTAAGTTGAAGCTACCCAACTGTGACTAGATAGTCTCATTCCTAATCTAATCCTTCCTTGTGTAACCACATATGTGCCTAAGCATTCTGTGGAAATTTAAAAAGGTAGATGATACAGGGGAGTGAGATAAATGGAATGAAGAGAGTGGACACAAGAACTATGTGGTTCGGGCCGTTCGGCCATAAGGCCTACATCCACACCCAAATGCCCAAAGGGCTAAATACATAATCATTCACTTGATGTGTTGAGTACAAATGATCCATATTTATAAGGGGTGTAGGAGAAATACATAATAGGAAACAAATTACAAGAATTAATTTAAATCTTATAATTTGCTCTATCAAATCCTACAATTTACTACACAATCAAACTGATATGCTAAATAATGAAATCCCAAATCAGCATATTCCAACATCTCCATTTCCCCCATCTTATGACTTTGTAGCCTTTTTGGAGCCCAATATTTAGTACAACACAACAAAGAGGCCCAATAAACTCTCATTACTCCTACACTAGTTACCTTACATATGTTCATCTATGTGATTTTTGCCATCATGCAATAGTTTAAATGAGCAACAATTACGTCTCTTCATGTTGAATCTATGCTTTAATCCTTTTAGATGTATACGATGCCAATTAGAATAAGAACTATGTTTCCCGGATAAAATGCATGTTAATCTTGGCAAGTTCTCTGGAAAAAGATCAAACAACAATAGCTAGATCATAGTATTGCATTGACATTATATACAGACTTATCATAACAACACTAGTATATGTTCAAATCCTGGAAATTTCAATTGGATTAGTTTTCATGAATTCTCTTTGAAGGATATTCAAGTTGCTACATCCAAAACAGAATCTAGACTTATATATAAATAAGAGAGAGAATGAGTGAGAGAGTGTTTACCCTCCATCCAGATGTTCCTTAAATACACGGTCAAATGCACGACATAGTTCTAAAATTGTGTATAGCTTAGCCTGTACATGATTGTTAATATATATTAAATTCAACTAATAGGATCAGGATATTCACAAATATTGATTATAAATTCCACATAGGCGCCGATTATTACCCCTGAATCTACAGCTATAGGTCTGCCAATGCGGTCTAACTCAGCATTAAGTTCATCAATGTTTTTATTTATCAAAGCAATGATACTTGGTATGCGTTGCCTGATAACTTTCTCCAAATGCTGTCAACCAAAACAAAAGGGGAAAAAATATCAAACAATTTTTTTTCCAAATAGTACAGATTTTGGGGTAACTATAGATATAAGTTAATAAGTTAAAAAAAACAAGGCAATATGGAAGTAAAATACCTGAGATAATAGTTTGGCAAGATATTCTGCACCCATTTTATGTGCCAAGTGCCCATATTCTGGGCTACTTTCAAAATATTCCTGCTCCTTCCGACGAGCAGCAATCATGTCAACATTTTTATTGATATCAGCTTGTGATCGGTTAACTATTCCAACCCAAGGATGTTGTAGCCTGTATGACCTTCCTTCGAGAACCTTGAACATTTACATATAGCAAATATCATATTGAATACTGTGCTCACTACTCATCACCACATTCGAGAAAAAACAAGCATCCAGTGTACTTTCAGAATGTGAAAATTCAAAATGAAAGAACAAAAGCAAATAACTATAATGAGATGAAGAGTTGAAGACTATGCACATCAATAAAGTTAAGTAATTTGTATTATCCAACTGATTTGTTCAATGCATAAAGCTGAAATCATACATCTAGAGCATTGGTTCCCTTGTCCATCAGATCTAATTTTGTGAGCACCCCAAACGTTCTTTCACCTAAAAAACAAAACAAAAAGAGCATGATAAAATTCTAGCATAAAAACATTCATATTTCAAACTAAAAGGGGAGAAAAACCTCCAGTGTAAAATATTAGTGAATTTTTAATACCTGAAGGATCAACTTCTCTTGCAAGTTTTATGGCATCTGAAGTAGCTATATCTTGATTAGCAGGAGAAATAGCCAATATAATGCAGCTAGGCTATAAAGAAATTTTTTTTATTAGATGAAATGACTGAGAAACTAAAAAGACAGCAAAATAATTGAATAGCATATAACCATCTAGACTCTAAGACCTTGTCAACATACATTTAGGCTTTAAAAATGAAGAGTTGAATGATTATCCTCACCTTTTCAACATAACTTCGAACCATGTTTTCAATATCTTCCACAATAGTGTCTGGCTGTCCCTCTGCAAAATGCAATATTTTGTAATTGTATGTTAAAAATATGAAACATGATTTAAAAAGAACAAATAATGCTCACTAAAGTAAATTGTAGAAGAAATTACCAACAGCAACCTTCGTTAATCCAGGAAGATCTATCAGGGTTAAGTTTACAACTGCAAAATAAAGATTGGCAACATAAGGTCTCACAAGTCACTGTAAGTGTTCGAATAACAATGAAGTCAACTTGAAAATTGTGAGAAATATACAATTGTTCAATTTCTGAGTCAGAATAGGCAGTCGTATGAGATCTAAGAAAGCTTTACATGTGGTTTTAAAGTTCCTACATGCAAATTATACTAAGTTAAGAGAGACTGGAAATTTATAACAGATGATACGGGGAAGAAAGATATATGGACTGAAGAGAGTGGACACAAGAAATAACATGGTTTGGCCATAAGCCTACATCCACACCCTAAAGCCCAAAATGCTAAATTTGTTCTCACTAACTTGATGTGTCAAGTACAAAGGACTCATATTTATAATGGGTGTATGAGAAAAACATAACATGAAAAAATTACAAGAATCAATCTAACTCTCATAATTTTCTCTATCAAATCCCACAAATTACTACATAATTAAATCTTGTGATTTGCTATTAATCAAATCCTATGATACATGGAAAATCAACATATTCCAACACTCCGCTTCACATGCAACCACGGTGTTTAATTTTTCTTCTCGTGATTGTCATGTGAACTAAACAGTACTTGTAAAGCTAGCCGCACTCCTTGCTACTGCTTGTTGCCTGCTCTCTCATTGATACTTTTAATATTAACAATACGCAGCAATGAAGGCTTTATACTTGGAAAATTATGGAATACTAAGACGTTATATATATGAGTATTCTTTCATACAATAACTCTTCCTTTTAGTAGAGTAAGGAGAAGAATTAATTATATTGGCTGTGAATATGGGGGTTCCCCTGTATAAATACAAGTCATAGTACACTACCTATGACATAACCTTTATTACTTGTGAGCTCGTGTCTCCCTACCCTGCATTCCGAGTTCAGTCGAGCTTTTTCTTTTCATACAAGACACTCAGCCTTTCTGTTTTTACATGGAGTGGGAGATCCGAAACGAAAGATTGATATCTTCCGTGAACTACCCTCATTGCTGGACAGGGGGACCTGACTCGTGGATAGACTGGGTTCTGGTATACAATGCATTTCTTGACTAACGAGAGTGCTTGAGTTTGGCAAAGAGCTAACAATGTGAAAAAGTTATAGCAATCAAAGTCTATCTCTCTAGTTACCTGATTAAAATAAGTGCTCCTATTTGACCCGAAAGTGAAATATTTACTTATAAAAAGAAATCTTAAATACTTACATACCATCACTAGTATTATAATGAAGAGAAAGGTAGTACTTTTTTTAATATAAAGATATTGAAAGAGAAATATTTTACTGTTTATCCATCATAAATTTATTAGATACCATGCATTTGCCATGTATCTTACAGGGATAAGAATACGAACCATTTGGAGAATATATACTCAATTGAATTGGAACATTAGAGATTTGTTTTGTTTTCCCAGTTATACGATCTGTTTCATCACTGATCTCCTTCCGCACAGCAGCTGCATAAGTGAAGCGATATATTAATGTGAAAATACAAATATGATAAGGATCAGTGATTACCATGAAATACTGGAATAAAAGAAAACTAAGCATGGGCTAAAAGAATATCCAAAACCAATTACTTCTATCCCAATTAAGTCAATAACACAACTATCCTCAAACGGTAGAGGTAGCATCAGTTTAGTGAAAAGTGATTAAATTGTTAAGGCTTTACAAAACATGGGAGTTAAATAAACTTCAATTTTTAAAACAAATAAAGAGAAGAGTCAATGCACGGAGCCATTTGATTCAGGTTCAGGGTCGAGGTAGTACAAAATCCACAAGAAGAATATTGAAAGAATTAAGTTTTGACATCAATATATACATACACACAAACACAGACAAATCTACTACCATTCTATCAAATAGCACATCATTAAACCCTATATGGATATAAAGCAAAACCATATGGTATGAAGCAAATGGAGAGTCTGTTTTTTTTCTCAAATTACTTATTTGCAAATATGATCTAGATTGATTGGACCCTGAAAGTAAGCTTGGTTACCAAGTAAACTTCACAACCACAGCAACTGCTAATAGTTTGGTGTTATGTTCAATTGTTGATAGTAAGTCCATAATAAAAGACAACATGAGAAATCTATTAGCTTAATTAGCATAGAATGAGGACAAGTCGTAAAACAAAGCCCACGAATGCCCAAATTATATACTCAACCTATGTTTTTGCAGCGTTTCTGGACAAAGTTCACCTGAAATTTTCTATATGTATAGAAAAAGATAAAAACAATTTCATAGACAACTTAGCATCAAATAGTTCCTGCCATAATTGAATATAATATGCCTTGACAGAAAGAGCCCAAGTCCCAGAACAAAACACACACACACACACACACACGACTAGAAGATATACAAAGTTTAGAAAACATTTTCCCAAGTTAAAATTATTAAACTAACACTACTCTCGTCAGTATCTTATGATCTTATCATCAGATAGAGTTTTATTGAGTTTGACCTACCAAAATCAGTATACTTCCTCCTTGGTGCATGAAGGAACTCTGCATACTCAGCTTTATTGCCATCTATCTTATGAAGTTGCAACACCAATGGTCTCCGCGTAACAATACCTGAGCACCATAAGAACAAAAAAAATATATGAACACAGTACAAACCATTACAAATGTGCGAGTACCGGTCTAAAGACAATTTCAATATATAATTTATACTAAGCCATAAAGTCCATTCAGAACTAGTGCATTCAGTTGCTGTAAATAGCATTTTGAATATAAGATCTTACTTTCATCAAGTAGCTCTCAATTCATTAATATTTAACTATTTAAGAAAGAAAAAAAACACACACACAAACTCAACATTTTCCATTTTCAACCAAATTTTCTCGTAATCCAAATGGACTGCAAATTATATCAGGAAATTACCAGATCCACGAGGCAGGAAATCCCTCCCGACGACGCTTTCCAGCACAGAAGATTTACCAGAACTCTGAAAAAAAATTCAAAAAAATCAATAAGACGAACGAAATGGCCAGAAATGAAAAAGAGGAAGAGAAAATGGAGGAGCGAACCTGGCCTCCGACGACGGCGACCGAGGGAAGAGCTTCCCAGAGGGACATGCCCTCGCCGCCGTGATCGCCCAAGACGGTACAAGCTCGCTGGATTCGGTTAACTAAGCCGATCAAGCTCTCCATTGTGGCCGCCATTATAGGGATCGGAGGAGAGAAGCGATAGTGGGTTTGTTGATTGGATCGAAGAAATTGGGTTTTGGATGCAGAGCGAGCGTGGAATCTAAGGTGGGAGAGAGGAAGACAAATGAAATGAACAAAACAGAAAAAACGGTTGGTATAATAACAGTAACGATATATACAGAGCCACAACTCTTGATAATTGAATTTTCTAATTTTATTTTGAAGAGAAAACAATGGAAAGTTGTATTTGTGCACTCAATTTAATTAATTCTGGAAAAAAGAAAAAAAAAACATTTTGGCGTCGTGCTACCTTAGGGATTAAGTATTTCAAATATAATACTTTGAATTTTTAATAAAAAAATGAAAAAGCTTGTTTTAAGATAAAAATTCAATTAAAAAATATTATTTTGAAATAGAGGGAGTAACAAAAATAAGCTATAGTAATTAAAATTGTTTTGAGACAGTTACTTAACATATTGGTCACTATAAAATGTGTATAATCGTATGTATTGAATAACAATAGATTGAATAACAATAATGAATTTCGATGTCACTAACACAAAGCAATAGATGAGAAATGCATTCAAATCTATTGTTTGATGTATATAGATGCAATTATTTTATTGTTTTATACAAAATTATCATCAATTGTAGAGGTGCACACAGACGAGTTATCTGCCCGTTGGGGATATGGGCCAATTCAAACTGCCAAGTTCAGATTAGCGATCTTACGACTCATCAATTGTCCATTCAAATTGATTTTTTACCGATATGTGTTTTGACCGATGACAAGCAATTTCACAGGTTACAATTCACATGTTATATATTATAAGTTTAAGCCCAAAAAACGAATTAAAATGTAATCCAGAAAAACACAAACTTAAGAGTTTAGAGTCAGCCAAAACTATCCCTAGGCCAAAAATATCATTAGAAATAGTCCACTCAAAAGGCTAAACAGTCTAGCACAACAAATTTTCATAAGTCCCTAAGACCTCAAGGTTTTATTGAATACCTCATGCGCGGCCCAGTGAACTTTCTTCCGGACTATGTCCTTGTGGACTTGCTCACAAAACCAAGAAGCATGTCGGTGAAAGTCGCATACTCGCGGTTGTCGAATGTGAGCCCGTGAAAATGTAGCCCTTCGGGCCAAAAGGATCAAAACAAAGTCTTCAGCCACCAAATGAGCAAAGTGATACTCTTTGAGATTGAGATAGGTAAACAAAGCCTCCGGTCCAGGAGAAGGAAACACATGATTATTGGAGCCCATCACAATGAGGGGGATTGTTGCGATGAAACACAACCCATCGAATTGATGACCTCGTCCTTGTGATAGCCTTCTTCGCAACGAGAGACGAAGTTTTGACCTATTCACGGTTTGATCAATTTTGTCACACACAACGTTCATACGAAGATTTGGGGAAGACTATCATACTTAGTAAACATGTGTGGAAGCTCAAATTGCAACCTCGGCTCATCTTGGAGCCTTCTCAACTCACCTCTGATTATGTAATCCTGAAAGCTTTCCCGTAATTGTTCTCATAATAAGAAGCTAAAAAGGGCGCCCTCGGGACTCCAAAATAGCTCATTGTCTCACTAGGACACAAAACAGCTCTCCGCCCACCAGGACCCCAAAACGTCTCCTCACTTAACTAGGACTTCAAACGTTTCCTAAATGAATGTATTTTAAACTTAAAAGCCAAACACATGTTAGTTGGGACTTGCTGAAAGTTTTTTTCTTCACGAGTTTTTGGCTTATGAGTGGATTGATGGAAATTTCAGTGAATTGGAGATGGCTATTGTGTGATAGTAGTCAATGAATCAGAAAAAAAAAAGTTCATTTCTGCATTAACCTTCCACCCAAAAACATGTGGAAAGAAAATCACAAAATTATAAGCAACTACAGAAAAATAACACAGCCACAAAAAGATCTGATCACAAGAATATTAACAAACCTGAACCAACAAAGATCACACTAGCTACTGCAGATTACAAATGCGAAACAAAGTAAACGTCAACAACACTACCTATACAATCACTCATAAAAATTGACAAAAGGTTAGCCCAATTTCAACATCTTCCCTTCTTTTGATGATACGATCTCTAAGCAAGGATGACAGTCTAGGTCAGAACAGCACACCAATGTCTTCCTCGGGTTTTCTTCTCTTTTCTGTTCTTTTTTTACTCGGAGGGAGGGACACCGGCATGCCAATTACAATCTTATAATCAATCACGAAATAAGTGGAAAAGTTATAATAGAATTAATAGAAGAAAAAAAAAATAGCAATGCCTATGCAGATTTACTTTCTTAGACCCTTCAATTCAGGCCACTGTCATTGAGTGCTGCGTGTTAACCCACTTCGAGCTACATTTCTGCAAAATTTATTAGGATTCTGTCAGCTTACAATAGATGACGAAATTTGTTAAAAATATATAATTATTAGATGATATGACACAGTAACACAGCATATTATCATGTTCATCATTCCTCCAACCCGGTACATGTATATATTAGAAGATTAGAGGAACAGTTGATGAACATTTACAGAGAAATTACTCTCTCATTCTAGAATGTTTACTAAAACTACATGTACATTTTATGTGAACTAATGTGCATTACACGGTCAAACTCAAGACCATTAGAAAAGGCATTTGCCTCCATACATCAATCATCATGTACAAGGTTAGTGTTTCCCCAAAGAAGTATGCGTATACTATACGATACATGTACTTATGCACAACGAACCATTCGGCCAGACATAACTCAAAACATATCAAACAGTCTAAAGTGTCTCCAAAGAACCAACAAATGAAAAATGGTTCACATTTGACAAGCACTACATCGAGAAATCTCAATATATAACTTATTAGCAGTAACTAGCATTAGCAATCTAGTCATACACCGACTATGGCTTTACCATCATCACCTCAAACCATTGATCTAATCACTCATTTATTGTAAAATCATGTTTTATTTCAAATATTAAAATTATAATAGGAATAAAACAGCAGATCCTAGTTTTGACTACTGTTTAACTCCTGCACAAGAGACCACAAAAATCTTTAATGGAAATTCTAAGACAACTTTTTCAGTATATGTTTGATATTCAAAATCTAGATTGGTTCAAGTCATAGTTTGCTTATAATTACATCATTAACTCTCCCAGAGTCAGGGCGCAAGGCACACACACATGTACTAGAAATAATATAATATATATTCTAGGCATATTTAATAGATTACAATACTAAAAAGATCTTCGAAATGAGTTAAAAGGAGAGAATAGATAGTTCTACATTATGAATCATCATTCTTACAATAGAGATCTAAAACCAAAAGAAATGTACTGATCTAAATTTCATAGTTCTCTCTCTTTAAAATAGAGAATCTCTATTTCATCCTCATCATCAAAAGATTTACAGCTGAGTTAATGATGGAATGCTCTTCAATAACTGCTGTTTTTGTGGTCTTTTAATTGTGGATGAAGAATTTGAAATTGAAATTTTGGAAGGCAGAAAGTGCTGCCTAAAGGCTAAATATAGAAAGTTTGCACTGCACTGCTCTGCATGTATTTATTGTATGTTCATTTCCTTTTGTCATTTTAAATGTAACTTCCTTTATATATAACCCATTACTTAAAAGGTCTATGGGCTATGGACTTTAAACTTGTTTTTATAAATAAAAAAAAAACTGAAATGCAGACCAATTTGATTATGCGCACCAAATTTGCACAGCACCGTCGCCTCGACCTATGGCAGAAGAAAGGCACTCTTTGAAAGCGACGTGCCACAAGAGGACCATGCGTGAGGCCTTGCGCCATTCACATAACACTGCTTCTCTCTTCTACTAATCCTATTTTCACTAAGATACTAACGAACGCGGTAACTGGTTGGACTGATTAATTTGAGCCTACATTTACTTGTGACTTTGATAAGCACAGTAAGTCCATAACAAAATGAAAATGACACAACTATGACAGGTTCTATACGCATAGATAGGGTGTGAGTATGCACCACTCAGCGCTCATTGACAGCCAAGTTCCAAAATGTCCACAGAAATCAAGAAAATGCAGTACAACTGTTGGAATATAATATTAAAGTATAATCAGGGACTTTAACTATCAACTTGAGCTTTTAGTTGAGTTGGTACTCTAACATGGTATCAGAGTCTGTTGTAAGGTAACAAGTTCAAATCCTCATACCCAAAAATGTATAATTTCTCAAATCTATCTATTATCTCTTTATGGACTTCTTGTCTCCTTTCTTTGGGGTTTCTATATGCCTCTTTTGCTATGGGCTCTATATCTTTCTTCGGTCCACCCGTAAAAATCTAACTAAAAGGGGCTCTTATCTTCTCCTATCGGTCCACATGTGAAGTTAAAAAAAATGGGAATAAGTTGGGCTCTCTATCTATCTCTCATCAGTCCACTTGCAAAGCCATAACGGGCTCACAAATGAGGAAGGGCATGTTGGAATTTAATATTTAAGTATAAATGGGAACTCCAACTGTCTAGTTGAGTTGGTACTCAAGCAATAATAAACTACCATTTTTACTATTATGGTTATGCTGAATCAGTAACAGACTAACGACAAATCAAATTGACTGAAAGTTGTGTGTCCTATGCCACACTGTTACTCAAGCCGAATGACTAGTCGCACTAAAAGTTAAACATGATCTACAAGTATGAAATTTATGATACAGCTCATCCAATTAATAATTCACAAGCAATGCAACACATCCGGGGCATTTGACAAATGGGGATTATGGTATAACCAAACAATGTTTCAGATTTTCAGAAAGTGCTCCAAATATTAACAAATCACTTGTGTGAGATAACACTGCCATCTATCTTAAGAAATGCATGTTACTGGAATATGTATATAAAAAAGGAACCAAGTAAATCCAATGCAATTGTGACCCAAGCTTGTTAGGAGGCAAGGATTAAAAATAAAAAGTTAAATAACATACCTTGACGGAAGAAGCTGAGAACTGTTTACTGGCCCCTTAATGTTACCAAACCGTTTTGCCCTGTTTTCATGATCTTTCTCCACACGCATGGCAGCTACCTCCTTCTCCATTGCAGCTACTTCTCTTCGCATCTTCTTTGCCTCAACCTCCATTGCCTTAGTTAAAGTGTCCACCTTTTTTGCTAACATCTGGAAAATAATAATCAGAGGTAAGCACTCAATTTCAAAAACAAGAGTATATTATCAGAAGATAAGACATTAATACAAACCTCAATAGCATCATCCTTATCTTTGAGGCTTTGATCTTTTTCATGGCCAGCTTTTCTCAAAGCAATGACCTCTTTTTGTAGCAAATCATACAGCACGCTTGGGACACTGACGTCTGTATCCACTACAGCAAACTCACTAGTTTTATCATCTGGGTTTCCCTTCCAGGTATTTTGGCCTTCACCGTCCTTTTTTCCATCACAAGGCTGGTTGAAAGAAGAATTTGGGCTTGCTCCACTTAAGAGAACTTTTCCCCTATCTAGTGACCTCGTTCCACCATCGAAGGATTTCGAGGTCCCTTTGGCATGCCTTAACACCGTGCTAGAAGAAAGAGAAGACCTCATCTGAAAGGAAGGGGATCTCTTCGACAAAAAACCATTGGGCGTTAATTTGGAGACATTATCAGCCCCACCCAGGGACTGGCGACGAGAAGCCCCATTGCTTATGCTTCTTCCCTCTGCTGTACTTGTCCTGCTACCATTTGAAGATCCTCTCAAACTCTCTTCTAGTACTTTGAGCCGCAATTGATATTTATCCTAAGAGTGCAACAAGGAAAGCAGTTAAAATTTTAATACAAGCCCAAACGGCATAACAAATGGCTAATAAAGCCTTAGCCTGAGAAACCAGGAAACTACTTTTAACTGTGCTTCAGATTTTGCAGCGCGCTCAACTATAGCAAGCTTGTCTCGAAGTTGCTGCATCTCCCCCTGTAACACAGTTTAGAAACCATCATGAACTCTGAATAATACAAATCCAGAAGTGCAGGAAAGGAAAAGTAAAGGACGCCAAATGAGAACTTGCACATAAAATAAATAAGGTAGAAATCAAATTTACCTGCAAGAATCTCCGTTCTTCAAGCCATTGTTTCACAGGCATCACTTTGTCATTAGCATCTTTCCATTCATTCGCTACTACTACAGCCACTCTATTAGCTGTTACCTTTGCACGAGCAAGTTCTCGGTCAAGAGTTTTTCGTTCTTCCTGAAGACCACATTATCACATACAGTTGATTAGAGATGTCTGCATACATAACTACTAGAATAAAAATCAAATCTAAGACACAATGAAGTCTGAGCACTCATAGTTAATTACATTCATCTCTTGAACTTTCCGTTGGTAATCCCTCACAGCATTTGCAGCAGCTCCACCAGCAAGAACAGCTTCTTCCAGCTCACGTACAGTCTGGGTAAGCTTTTCAACCTCCGCAACCTTTTGTCTGTGCATTTTGTCTAAAATCTTATTTTCTTCCTACATAAGCAGCAGAATATTTATCTCCATTCTAATTCTGAGTACTAAGATAAAAGTGCAGAAGCACTAATGCACGATAAGAAAAGCAAGATTGATAGAAATACCTGGCAAATCTCAATTTGTTTCATCAACTCTTGGTTCTTGTTCTGAAGATCATCTACCATAGATGCCTTTGCCAAGGCAACCTGAACAGTCCTCTCAGCCTCAAGTAAGGCTGCTTCTTTTGATTTGGTCAGACGATCCAATGCTCTGTTATCATCTTGAAGTTTTGCAATCTGAGAGAACCCATGAACACTAATCATTGACAAAGATTATTTATAACCTATAACAAATAGCATTACTATGATAAAATTAACAGGTTCCTTTCAAAGATATGGGAATTACCTCTTGTCGAGCAAGCTTGAGCTCAGCTTCCAGAGGTGCTAGAATAGCTTCAATTGGAGGCATATCGTCGTCCTTTTGAGCGGCATGAACCCTTCGAAGGGTGGCTTCAGCTGCAAACTGAGCTGCCATTGAAGCCTTCTTTTCATCATTGATTTTCTTAATTTCAAGATTCTGCAATATATTTTGATCAAGAAATTTAGTGCTGCAACATAACAAAATAAAACTCATAACAAAAGTTGGAAAAGGCTTCAAGAAGTACTTTGCTTTCTAGAAGAGACTCTGTTAACTTCAGTTTCTCGTCCACCTTAGATAGTTCATCAGTAAGCTATGAACCAACAGAAATACAAAGAAAAACAAAGTCAGTATTTAGTTTAACCATGTTTCTAAACCATTGAAAAATGATTAAAATAAATAAATATCAGAATCAAAACTACCCTATCACATTAAATCATCAACTATGCAATTCAATTATCAAACATTTGATGCAATAAGCCTAAATTTGTCATTTCTTCAAAATTAGCCTCTATCGAAGAGCTGGTGTCATTGTCACACTCATAAATCTTCGTATGTAGAACTTTGGCAAAGTTCGCCAATGCTAGAAAAAATAGACAAGACCCACAAGCTACATTACAAACATAGTAAAATAGATCAAAGGAAGACCATTATTTTGAAACCACAGATAGAACAATATATACACATATAAACCAATTTCCAGTTTCAGTCCTGAAGTGCACTACGTCCAATCGTCCATACAATAAAGCAATTATATAGGTTAGGAAGAGGGAAGGGAATTACCAACACCATAACAAAACAAGTAAAATACAGGTAAAAGTAACTATAAGCAAAAAATTCAAACTTCTAAGCCATTAAACATAATGCTCTCAGACGACTAAAAAACAGCCACCTGAAATATTAACATGCAATATCCAAAATCATTATTGATAACCTTTCAACCTATTATCATGAAAAGAAATTGGATGTAGTTGCTATCCTTAGCAGAGAGAGAATCATAGACATTCTAAGATCATCTAGTAATAAACAATGAGAACTTTAAATAAGGCAGATGTTCCAGGTATCAACAGGCAGCAAATGACCTAAGAAATGGCAAAACAAATACAAAGAAGGAAGTCATCTCATCAATTCGGTTATATGTAGATGGTCCATGGTGCTAAACATATATAACTAAATCCTAGGATCTACATCTCCCACTAGCCAAACAAAATCATAAATAATTGAAAATAAATTTACGCCTACTAATCATTCATGGAAATGCCATACCTCAAAGCTAATTGGATGTCTCAAAGCACTCTGGCTCTAGGTAATATATTCATCTTAATGTATAATTCCACAAAAGAAAAATCAAGAGCAACACAATCGAAGATAACTCAAATGAAACTACACAGCCAAGTAGGATAATAATTAAAATTGCAAATTATTATAAACAGATATAATATAAAAGCAAAAATAGAAACATGAACACTTTTCAACAAGGAAAAATGACCTCCTCAACCGCCTTTTCTCTGGCCCTCTCAGAAAGCCTCAGCGCCCTGATCTCCGCCTGAGCTTCTCCCAGCTCCCGGTCCTTATCTGCACAAAACAGCACAGCAGCAGAAAAACAAAATCCATCATCTCCACTAGAACACACTCAAACAACCTCAAAAAGCACCGGATCCAGCCGCATTCGCACCTCTAACTTCATTCTCGAGCCGATTGAGCTCCACCTTCACCGGATCCGAACCGTGCAGCATGGTCATGAAGTCATTGTCCGCGTCGAAGCTTGGCTTCATCGCCCGCCTTCTCGAGCTGCTCTTCCCTTCCTTGAAGGATCCGGAGACAGTGAGCGGCGTCGTCATCGCCTCCATCCGGCCATTGCTGAACTCCGACGCCGGAGCGTCGCCGGAAACCCCCCGCTTTGGCTTATCTAAAACCTCCGCTCCCCCGTCGCACCTCGCCTACCACATCCAAAATGCCAGGATCCAGAAACAAACAAACAAGCAAGCAAAGCTAGGGTTTCAAATCCAGAGAGAGAGAGAGTGGAGCTTGAACTTCTCTCTCTAGAATGTGAGATTACAAATCTGGTCGTATGTGTGTTTCTGGTTGCAATAGACTATAGAGAGAGTGATGATGGTGTTGTGTTGTAGACACAGTAATTAAAATCTGATCAAAAATAAATAAAATAAAGATTTAAATATAATACTAAAATAAAGGAGGTTAGCAGAGACGCTTTGCTGTTAAGCAGACACCAATAGTGCGTGGGAAGAGGATATCTGGAAGATGAGACTATTTTATTTTACTTGCTGGGCCTCCGTCCTAGGATGAGCGGGATGCGTATTGCGCACACTAAAGAGACACCATGTTGGGATGCGTAGTGCACTTAATAGCGTATTTTAGCGGTGCTGGGTTTCGTGGTTCTGTTCTTGAATGAACTTACGTGTCATTGGAATAAATAAATTGGGGTTTTGTTTTGTGGAAAACGAGATTAGGGACGATAACATACATACATTTAAGTGGA
>JAYMSZ010000529.1:0-19161 GCA_036897665.1 Pelargonium citronellum
ACTTGCTATCAAAGCAAGACTCGCTATCAGAACGAGAAAGACCGCAATTTGCTAATTACAAATCCAAGAGACTGCCGCTGTTCTGAAATCAAGAGCAGTCGTAGCCGAACAAAAACCCTATTCGACTCTCAAAACGGCAGATTTTCGTAATTTCAAAATTATACTTTATTTAATGGAAACAATATTTTGTACTTTTTATGATAATGATATTAAAATTAAATAGATTAATAATATTTTTTATTTTCATGAATTTCAAATATCATTTCATAAAAATGGGTATTTTTTTAGGAACCCAATATATTGCGTTAGGTTAGCTAATTTGTCGCTTGTTGAATAACTATATTCTAGAACATCTTTCCATTTTTAGAGATAAATATATCTTTTTAAATGATGCTTAGAACCATATACCATGTCAAGAAGAAAACAATCTCTTCAAAAACTAGCTAGCTTCCAAAAATTGATTTTATTTTCATTATCGTCTATAACTAATTTCTAAAAAGGACACTTAATTGGACAAATAACTATCTAAAAATATTATTTGCCTACTTATTTTGATAACATTTGTCGTACATGTTTATGAATGTTTAAATATATTTTTTCATGTATTATTTTTGTGTGCACACTAACTAATTAATACAATAGTGTTTGTGCTTTAAACTTTCTCATTCTATATTTACCTTAAATAACTCAAGAAGTTTATCAAATTTGCGAGATCCAAACCAAAATAATGGTCTATGACTAAAGCAAAATAATAATTGTGGGATACACATGCATGTGCATGCATGTTCTAAGGTTTCAATTCTATGTAGGTTTGGTTGTAGCCCTCGGCATATTTCATTAAGTTAATTAAATTATAATTATAATTAGTAATATTAATTTGCTTTGTGGTCCGTGATTAATATGCTGTTTAGGTTTATGGTCATTTTTTGAAAAATTAGAAAGAAAAAGAAAACAAAAGCATTAAGTACCTACTCCAAAATAAAATGTATTAGATAATCAAATACTTAGTCATCAATAGTATTGAAAATTGAAGCATATGCTTGCACAATTGAACACAATTTGTGGCTTTATAATTTTTATGTGCCTTGCACTAATAATTGAATGCATGGATTATATCAAATTAAACACTACATCATTAGAAAGAATAACATAAAAATTTCAATTTTAACAAAAAAAAAGAAAGTTGACAGATCAAATATGACAGGTATAGATAGTGGAAAGATAGGTGAAACATTAACCCTTGATTAAACAAGAATGAGCCAAGTTTTGATATTAGATATGGAATATGTTTATGTGGTGAACATCTTTAGTCAAAAACATATCATCAGCTCAAACAAGTTTTCTTTTTTGAACACAGCACACGCATTTCAAGTTTCAAGTACTACTTCATTTGAACAAGGACATAATAATCTCACTAATTCATACAACTCTAGTCAGAATCTGGTTTTACACATTTCCATTCATGATAGGTATTGACAACAACACAATCTGGACAGCAAAGTCCTTGCTTATAAAAATAATAGGCTACCATATTCTCTGGAGAAGGGCAAAAAAGAAACAAGAATACATGGAAACTAGAACTCCCATAACTTGTCGCAGCAGCAGCAGCTTCAATTCCAACTACAGAACCTTATTGAAAACTTGGCCCAACACAACACTGAACATGCCCTCCTCATCATACCACATCACAACACTGCCAAAAGTCACATACACAGATAATCAGTTCAACAAAGAAGCAATTGGTGCCGTAAAATGAAAGGTTTGCACTTATAAGGTAGTCAAAAGTTGGAACTCGTGTCAGACTTTAAATCATATGGGAACTTACACAAAAAGAACAAACAGACCTGAAACAGGAATAAATATACACAAGTAGCTTGTGGCATTAATGTAAACAACCCACCTTAGTTCAAAGTAACTTTCTTTGATCCTCACAGTGAAATTAATGTTGCCCATGGCTTCTGCTCATAGAGTGGTTTCGAAGGAGTTTTTTGCCAGGATTTTGGTGATCATCCTGCATGAAGAAAGAAAAGTAAGTATACTGAGAAGGAAAAGAAAAATCTAAAAAAAATCATAGAATATAGCACTAAACAATTTTAATGTAACGAAAGAAAAAAGGTATTGTTATCCTTACTGGTACAAAGAGAGGTGTATGTTGAAGTTTAAAAATGACAGTTGTTCTCAAGTCATCAACGGCTTGAGCAATCTTAATTTTTATTCTATGAACTATTTAAGGAAAAAAAGAAAAGTGGAGGGTTTCATCGTTGTTTTTTTTATTAGATAATTATTCTTTAGGGATTCTATTTTTTTCCTTTCACATTCCAGTTATCCCGTGGCTTTGATTAGGTAAATTGTTTTATTGATACAAATTGTTTGACAATAATGTTTGCTAGTTACGTGTGACACTAAATAGTATACGAAAAATATTGTATTTGTTTTCGTTTTCAATTTTTCTAGACATTTAAATGACAGTGAATATTTCTTTCTTTCCTCCATAACTCAATCTGCACTTAAAGATAAGTCCACATGCTGGTGTAAATGGGGAGAACAAACAACTAAAAGGTACTTAAAACTACAATGAAACGCAAATAACCACATCTGTGCGCTAATCAATTTTACAAAAGATGTAAACTTGAGACCTAATAAGTTACTAAATCCATTCAGTTTCCCTCAACTGCCAAACCAAAGGAATTAAAAAAATATAATATCCACATTTAAATACACACACACACACACTAGAGGGTTAAATTCTCAATGTTCAGTACCTTAAAATAGGATAAAAATGAAAAAATAAAGATTTGGGGTTGATGAAGACTGGTTACCTTGTACAAAGAAGCTGCAGACTCAGACTCGCCTGTCTGAATCTGACTACTCCCTAGTGAACGTAAGGCATCCAGGGCATCCAAGGTCAGCTGCCAGCCACAAAGGGCAAAAGCATCTGCACTGGGGCTGGAACCACTGCTGCTACAACCAGCAGAAGCCACATTACCATTCACCCAAGGGCAGAACTGGTTGTGATGAACAATTGGGTCAAATTCTACAGCTTCTTCATAGTTGCTTTCCACTTTTGGTGGCCCTAAAGATAACAAAGAGGTCAAATGTATCATCAATAAATATAAATAAATAAATAATAATTGGAAAAAGAAAAAAAACAGAAATAAAGGGTATAATGATTATTGTTAATATACTAAACATATCCATGAATAAATTGGGCACATACAGTCTTGTCACACACTAAAGATGACCAAACTAGTCTCTATCATTGTGAGCAAGAACATCACCAGCCTATATTTAAGAGTGGAGTAATCAACAGGGATTTGGCCAGCATATTAAAACTAAACTGGGATTTGTTTGGGCTAACCATTGTGTGTAGAGCACGATACCTTCTAAGTACAAATTTAGATATCAATAAAACTAGCGATTCAGTACACTCATCTAATTTCAGCTAAGATTAATATTTTAATAATTCTGGTTTCCAGTATTTTGAAGACTCTAAATTACAGAGCAGATATTGCCTGTGTAAAGTGAAAACTAACCAATTCTCATACCTAAAAAGCTATATAAGAGCTTGTAACTCTCTGTAGGGAAAATCCAAGTACAGTTATGAGAAGCACATTGTGCATACATCAAACCCATATGAGAGTCACATATTAGTTTTACCCCATTTAGGACAAAATGAATGACTGTAAAAATCTATTCATGTTAAATGTGCATAACAAAATAACATATTTATTATAAGCAAATGCCACCGCAAATACGGGGACATGACAAAATAACTTTAAAACAAAAAATAAAAATAAATGTGTAAATTAAGCATCAAGGCTGCAGTCTATAACCCTACTCAATAATAGCAAATAAAATTGCTTGAATGATTCCCAAAATCTGGGATACTTATCAACAATCAAATGACCACAAACCACCAGTATGAATACAACTAAAGCATTGTCATGCAATCAATTTAATAAACATGGAAACAGTAAAGAAGCCATTAAGAGAAAAAGAACTTACCTATTCCATTTGCAAACCCACAATCTGACTCTGGGTATGCAAAATTATTAATAGATGATGATTTCCCACCCTCTATTACCTCTTTCCTGGTTGTTCGATAACCAGAGTACATAACAGCATTGCAAGAATGAGATGGATGAGCAGTGCTCTCCTGGACTAACTTGCCCCTTCGACTTATCTTCTGACCACTTTCGACCGATTCAGCCTTTACAGAACCATCGATTTTTGAGCCACTATCAGCCCCTCCTACAGACCGAGACAGCATCTCCTGGTTATCACCTTGAGGATCTTCCCTATTTATTTCATCAGGGACAATCTCATCCATGTGCCCGGGATCTGGAGCAGATTCACCTGTCTGACCCTGATTTTCAGTGTCTTCAATTCTGGGTTCCACATCACCAACAACACTATGTGCTCTATGGATAGAAACATCAGCCCCATGAATTTCAGCTTCATGACTAGCACACATTCCCACACTTCCACCACTGATTCCAAAACTAAATCCATCTCTAGCCTGAGCAGTCATAGTTTCAGCATTGAAGATTCCTTCACCATCATTTGTACTACTGACGCCTATCTCCCCAGGACCTATTTCAGCAGCAGGCTGAAAACATATGCTCTGCTGAGCTTGGTTACTATAATTCAGTTCAGATGTTTCATTCATGTCCAGGTTCCCATATGTGCTAGAAGAGGGAAAGTTAACATCGTCAACATCTCCAGGATAATTCTCAACACTATCCATGGAGTCATCATTTGGACCACAGACTGTATCCATTGCAATAACAGAGGATGCCCGAGTCGAGTCTCTAGCTGAAGGGTTTCCAGGAATTCGGTCACTTTCTTGTCGAAACAAAGAAACTTTGTTGCCATCTCCATAGATTTGATATCCCATAGAATGGCTAGGACCAGCACCAGATGAGTCTCGCTGGTACGGAGAACAGTATGTATCAAAAACATCAGAATCTCTAGCACGTTTTGAAGGACCGGCAGAATATTGTTGACCACCAGTGACTTCATCACCATCCCGGTCAATGACAGTACCTTCAACACTATCAGCATGCTGCATCCTTGAGTGTAACCTGTCATCTGAGCTACCACCAATTTCCAAACTGCGCTTGCGAGAACTGGGGCCCCGTGATTCATAGGAAGCAGCACGATCACCAACCTCACTACATGCAGGCTGACCAATCATTAAATCCTTTCCCATATCTGTGCCATGAATATTGTCAGATGTTTCTGCCCTGCCCATATGCATGGAAGACAAACCCCCAGCCATTGTAAGATTCAAATCAACTTGTGTATTTTCTAGCAGTTTGCCTTCGTTTGTTGTTGCTACTTCATCACGGTCCTCTGTCTGCTCTTTCTCATTATCATCAGCAGCAACCCAACCACTAATTCCACTGGCAGCACTTGCTCCACGCGTCAATCCCATTTTTTTACTAGAATCAGGAATATCAAGGTTGTTCGAAGAAAAACGGGCTGGTCGAGGAACAGTTAGGAAATCCAAAATTCTAACAGTAGCACCACATAAGCCACAATCTAACAAGGGCGACCTGGATTCACATCTAGAGTCAACTAGAACTTTATTCTTTCCGGAATCTCTTCTAGCTGAAGTCGAAGGTGCATTCTTGCTAGTTCCTGGATTTTGCGAGTGATGTAGCTGGGCATGCATAGTGCCAAAAGAGTATCCTTCTCGGGCAGACTGAGCAGAATGTTCTTCACAGTCTTGAACATTAGGAAGCCATCTTGGTTCCCATCCACATAGACTTATAAGCCTCTGAGCCTGCCAAATGAAATGAAGGAGATAAATTTAGAAGATTAAGCATATAACTGAGATAAGAAAATAATCCATCAATTAGCCAATCAACAGGATGAATAATCATATAATTCTATCTTACATGAAAATATAGAGATAATGCCCCATTTCGAGAGGCTTCCATTTCCAGTATACTCTCTGCTTTGAACTCCATATCTCCAGCAGTAAAATTATGCGGTTGGGACAAAAAGCGATCAATCTGCACTCTCCTAGAAACTCGCATCAGCTCAATGGCAGATGTTGCTACAATAGGAAGATACTGAAACTGCAGAAGTCCATCACATCTGTCTTTATATCCCCCAATTAAAGCAGACTGTGGAGTTGGAGGGAACTGCACCAAGCTTTCAGGGCAGCTATTTCCTCTCCAAGGACATGTAATTTTATGCCCAGTATCCAGCTGCTTTGCAAAAGTTTCACCAGCACTTTCAACTACAGTGGGAAGAAAAAGAAAAAAAAAATCAAAAGAAAAGAATCAACAGTTGCAGAAGATGACACTCCAACAGGTCCAGAGCTTACTTTGCTCTTGGTCCATGTTTCATTATATACATCGAAGTTCTACACGAAAAAACGCAGATGACAAACTGGTACAATAGTCAATGATTTGACAGACAAATAAGCATATAGGTATCCACTTGTCCTGCAGACTGAAAAATGACACTGACAAACTTCTGTATAGCTTCCAGCCAAAATACCATGCATCACTTGTGAAATGAAAGTATAGGCAATTAGAAACCCCAACAACAACAAAAGGAAAAGGACAATTTTTTTGTATTTTCATAAGATCCTTTGAGGCTTGTGTCATGCTAAGGCAATCCTAAACCAACTGAACCTTGAGGCTTGAAGGTCTAGAGTTTTAATCAAGACTCTCATGGGCATATGCTAAAAAAAAAAATTAATTAGCAGATGTGGAACACCACCAAAATGCTAAGAACATGATCTGATAAGATGAATAAAAAATCTTATTCGCTATCCTGATCATTTTTACATATCTTGAAACATAAACAGCAGATAAAGAAGATATTCCACTTTGTCTTACGACCACCAACTTACTTTAAAGGGTTCTCACTTCTCACTTTTGCTATCACCATTAACAATATTTTTGTTAAGGCTTTGTTTACATAACTATATTTAGAAGTCTAGACTGCACTCAAAATGTATTTAGTCCATACCTGTCTGTATTATGTTTGTTCCAATAGAAATGGGTTATCTATTTTCTTCTCTAGAGAGCTTTAAGTCCAATGGTTTGCCTCAAGTGGCTAAATCGTTGTCATTAACAACTATCCCCATTATATTCTTAAACCAAGTTTAATTACACAATTACTTGAGGAAAACCCCAGTGTCACTACGCGTTACAACTAAATCTAGGTACAGTAGACACATGGGAAACTTGGTGATCGAAGGAGTAAGGGGAAAACAAGTAGACACCTTAGTTTATAAAGACACCAAATCTGTTTACTCTCATACCATCTCAATCTTTTGTATAGCAGCATCATCTCAGTTTAATAGGATGACAGCAAGAACTCTAACTTTGTCACATCTATCGTTGTTAATTTGAAGAAAAATATGGTCAACAAATCCTCCCACATCTCCATATCACCTCATGAACAATCGATATATATATAGGAAAAAGATATTATAAGATCAAACAGAAACCCTACTTGCCATGGACCATAGATGGCATACAAAATAATACCAAATTGCGATGTAGCTTCTTCTCAATTATCCATCCACATAAACCACACAATTCTATTAAAAGATCAATCTTATTTCTAGATATCCACGAATCTTTGCATGCCAGACTTTAGTTTCAAGGTTTAGAAAGAAGGATAATAAATAAATATATATATATATATATAAACAATATATACCTTCAGCAGGGCTGCAGGATGACAAGGAAACAAAATTCAGGCATGCACCACATGATTCACATGCAATTTTATCAACATCAACATTGGTCCAACCTCTTTGAGCACATGCCAATGAACTGATGACCTGCAATAAGTTAACAGAACAAACAATGAGATGTCATGATTTTGCTGAGATTATAGCTTGAAATAAGTTGGAGCTTTTAAATATAGTATCCAACATGTTAAATACAAACTAATTATTTAAAATTATCAAGTAGACTTATCAGCAATATATTCTCTTTTATCTTTTTCTGAGTACCATTAGCATTAACCAGTTAACAGGAAAACACAGAATTTAAATGATGTTTCTGTTTTTCCACTGAATATGAATATGTTATTCAGGCATTCAACAACAACAAGATAATAGCTCATCCCCTAAAGTTCTAGCTGATGTTTGCCTTCATAAAAGTACCAGGAAAATAAGAAGACAATTTGAAAGCTGATGTAAACTAAAAAAATGTGACTAATTACAGAAACCCAACTCAATTCAAACCTTAGGCTTTCCAAACCAATTTGATGGCATAAAAGTGGACAAACGCCTCAGTAAATCCTCTCTTTCCCAAGGCCTACATGAAGATCTTGATGTTCCAATGGCGGAACCACCAGCATTAGTGCTCTGGGAAGTCCATGGTGGTTGTGAACCAACACGAGACAGAGAAGCTGCCTTGGAACCATGTCCTTGGCCTGACCAATCTATACTGCCAGCATTAGTTGGTAGAGCAGGTGAGGATGCCCCAGCCGAACTGATAAAACACAATAAAAAGCCATATGAAATTAGTTATTCTTATAAGGAAATTGGATACATAGATCAAAAAAGGAAGAATTAACTATACAATAAAAGTAAGGGTGTTATCTTCACAAACATCTTACCTTGCACTGATACATAAAAATTCAGTCAAAGAACTGAAATAAAATAATTAGTGCAGAAATACGCATGCACTAAAGCAAACTTAATATGTATACAGTTTTGTTGTTTTACTTGTATATTAACAACGCTAATGCTTAGATGACAGGCATGCTGTAGAAGAAATCAAGGAGAACACAGACGTTGAAGAGGAATGGGAAAATAGATTAACGAGAATGAGGAGAGATGGTAGAGTACATAGAAGGTTGAAGAGAAAAGGTGGAGGAGAAGTAATAGAAAGAAAAAGGAAGAGACAACATAGAGAAAGGGGAGAACCCCAATATTAGGTTTATTCCATATTCAACCTTGCTTACACATGTATTAGGGCATTTATAGATAGCAAATTCCTACAATAGAGATGTCACAAAAGTAAATCCTGTGTAATTTACATATTCTAATAATGACATTCCTAATTAAGTCATCACGTGGCATTCCCTCCCAAAGGAAAAGATTTCGACTCTGAAGAGTTTGATGGTCAATTAAACTCCAATAACATATGAATTAGATCATGCAAGCAAGCAACAATGCCATTTTCTTAAAGTAGTTGGTCAAAATCAAATAGTCAATGGTCAACAATCAACACGTCCTTTTTTTTGCACTGATAGGGTTTGTGTAATTTGAAAGCAAGATTTATGTGCCCAAAAGAAGAGACGGTTATGGCTTATACTTTTTTTTTCTTTTTGGTTTTAATACCAAATTGTTGCACAATAGCTCAAGGAGACAAAAACTGAATAGAAAGGGAAGATAGAGAGAGGAAGGATAGTAGAGAACACACAACATTGAAGAAAAAAATGGATTAGGAGAAAAGGGGGAGAAATTAAGTGAGAGCAGAAGTAATAAAGATAACGAGAAGAAAAAAATAGAGAAGCAATAAAGAAAAGGAGCAGAAGAAATAGAGATAAAGGGGAGTAATTCAAAGAGAATAAGGTGAAGCAATAGAAAGAAAGACGGGATACAATAGAGAGAAAGAAGAGAACTTCAATGTTAGGTTCATTCCATTTTCAAGAAGTCTGCTATGACGTATTAGGGTGTTTATATATAACACCATTCCTAAGAAATTAAAAGATCTAAATTAAATTCTATGTATTTCAAAAACTCTAAAAATAGCATTCTTAATTAAGTCGTCTGCGTCACAACATCTCTAACCGATCATGTTTTGAGTAACACCCCAATTAAGGTGTCCTTTAGCTAGCAATATGATGCTCGTCCATATGGAAACAGAACGATACATCATGGCCTCATATGCTGCTTTAGGCAAAGAAACGATCTTTTACTCATAATGTGTTCCTAATGATGTTGCCAATTAGAACCTTGTGAAGACTAGCCCAAGATTTAAGTTCGCACAACATGAAGGGGTTTCAAAACTAAAAGATGCTGCATGAGAAAGGAAAAGACATAAAAGACCATCTTTGACCTCATAACCTGGTACTTATATTTTATGAATTGCAATGAGATTATAAGGTCATACTTAGAGGTTCCCATTATATAATTAAAACAAAAAAGCTCGTACCAAACTTTTCATCCCTACCCAAATAAAGTGATATGTTAAGAGTATAAAGTTAATATTGTGACTTCAACTATCAGTTCAAGCTCTGAGATGAATTGGTCATTTGCATGTAATCCCAGAAGTTACAAATTCTATTTCCGCCTCTAACCTAATTCAAAAATTCCAACGCAAGATAAGAAAATAGCATGGGCATGGACCATGTGTAAAGGGATAACAAGCTAGTTTGTGAGGGGACATGATAGAGTACAAATTTAATATTGAACCTTCAACTGTCAACTTAAGCTTTTAGTGGGGTATGTACTCTATAATATTAATACATTTAGTCATACTAGTTCAATAAAATTCAAACACTACGGGTTTTGCAAAAACCCATTTTCAAACTACCAAGGTGTCATTTTCAGTTCCATACACCTTCATGTGTGTGTGTGTGTGTGGGAGGGGGGGGACCGTGATGCAGAACCAAGGAACTTCTAAAGCAATAGATGTAGCAACCCAATAGTGCTATTTTGACTTCAAGAGGCCTAATACCATGACTTTTTCAAAACATGAAGTGAATAGAGCATAAAAAATAGAGTTCAAAGATTATCACTTGGTTTACCTCTCTAGGTTTTAATGGAGGTTGCAAAGGATACGTCAAGAGTTAAAAGCACTATTTCTTTACTATTGTTGGAATGTCAATGAAGAGCTCAAGTTTAAGGAAGGAACCTTGTATAGGATTTCAAAGTGTGTCTAGAAGTTCTTCCTAATGATTAACTGTCATCTTCAATTTTAAAATGATATATTGGATCCCATGACATCCAATAATTCCATACAAAGCATGCATGTGTTCATGGGAGCTAGTAGACTTAAGACATCCAATTGTATCGTTTAAACTTGCTTTTTTTGTCACTTACCTCATTAATTACCAAATACAAAGAATGGTCTTCATTAAATTAGATGATGTTAGTAATTTCAACCATAATTCTCTTGTACATTTTTTTTTACCATAAAAGCTCGTACATATGAATCAAAACAAATCTTAATGAAGACATGTAAGTAGACCATTATGTCTATATTGATTAATGTTTATGAAACCAAGATGGTGGCTACTCCAATAAAATAATGATCGAATTCAAGACCTCTCATATAATAATAAGAGTCCCCTGCAATGCAATTATCAAAGATGGGGGTAGCGTATTTATTTATCAATTTCACTCACAATGCATGAATATATGTGCTTTATTATCAATCAAATACAGAAGACAACCTACTTTGCACAATAGTAAATATTTCTTGTAGTGAATGATATAGGAAACTTATATCTCAATATAAAATATATAAAAAAAAAATTTAAAAAAAAAAGAGAGCTAGAAAGTCAATAGATCTATTTCAAAATTATTTCCTTTGAATTCCTTTTTACAAGTCATCGTTGAGCCATTAATCACATATTGTCGATTATATTACCAAACTAGTCATCTAATTCAATAAATTGTTGTCAGAACACAAGTAAAGAGAACAGTTAATGCATCCACTATAGCAAATATTACATGCATGGTCTCTAATATGCAGTCTCTCATGTTCGAACAAACCAAACTATTACAATACTATGATATTTCTAGTTCTAGGATCCAAACAAAGCCGATGTAGCATTAGGATTCCACACATTCAACAACAGAAACCAACGCTATAAATCAATCAATCTCAACACAATACACTCATATTTTCACAATTCCATGCTCTTGTACTCTATCCTTGCACATATATGTGCATCCATCCACTAAATCTCAGCTAAACTATCACAAATGCATTTCACCAAATTCAATCAAGTTTACCCATTCCAAAATAGAGTCTTTACTGAAAACACAACTTCCAACCAAACCTATAAACCATTCAATGACACCATTTCCTACTGTTTTATTTCCCCCAACAAAACCACACAACTCCACATATGTTCAACAAGACATAGCAAATCCATATTACCTAATCAAGCAACTAAAACGAAACACTTCAAACACTTGAGTCCCTAATATCTCCTTTATCTTTCTCACAAACAAAACAGAACGTGCAGCTAACAATTCCCCCACACCAACAAAACCACACAATTTCATGTCAGCTCAACGGAGCATTACAGATTCGTACAGCTAAGAAGTACAAGCTAAAAAACAACACTTCAAACACTTAGCTCCCAATTATCTTCCTCGCCAACCAAACAGAGCCTACAGAAACCAATTCCACCACACAAACAACAAAAAACCCCATAAATCACGCACAGAGCAAAAAGAAACTACACAAAGTCACAAATCAAAACCCTAATTCAGCCAAATTCACGAAATTGAAGCATACAATAAACGGAGAAGAGCGAACCCTAAGCTGAGATCGAGCGAGGTAGAGAAGAATGTGAGCGTACCTTGCAGCAGGAGCAGGATCAATCGTGCCTCCGGAGCTGATCACCTCCTCTCTCATTTTCTCTCCTATTTTCCTCTTCACTTTCTCGGGTCCGAGAAAATCAGTACAAGTTGTGAGTGGCGTCTTTTTTTATAGGGAGTGTGTAAATGTGGATCATGCTGAGGCATATACCGTATCAAAAGCTCACGTTGCGGAATCGGATTCGGACCCGAGCTTGACATGTGTTTTTTTAAGTTCCTGCACTTCTTGTGGAGCATCATTTTAGATTTCGGGTCGGGTTGGATACGACTGATTTGCGTATTCTGATATGTGTGTCATGGGTCGGGTTTGGAATTTTCATATAAATTTTGTTTGCTTGATCCACATTTTATTTGAGGTCATTTTGACCCGCCTCGATTCAGAAATTTGTCATCCATTTTATAAAATCTGAACCCGAGAAATTTTGGGTTAAATTTTGATGTTGCAGGATCAGTTCAAAAATTTATCTTTGAATGTAGGCAATTCAAATTTTGAGTCGAATACGAGTCTTGGTTTGAGTTAGAAGTACATAATCATAACCCGATCCACATAATTATTGTTTTTGAGCTTTTCATAACCAAAGAGTGAACTAATTATGGATTGCTCAATCTGAATCATATAAAAATGGTCATACCTAAACAAAAGTCTAGTTGAGTTAATCAAAACACTTAAACAAGCAGGTTCAATCTCAAATACTCACAAGTTTAAATTCATACTCACAAGTTTAAATTCAAGTCATCAAGACTAATTTAAGCGATGGTCAAATTTTCATATTGTTCTCGTAGTAACGTAAGCGTTCGAAATTCAAAGTCGTCTTCACTTTAAATGAGTAGTTTTAAATTATTTTACCTTAATTAGACAATAAATCAGTGATTTCGAAATTCAATGTCTTCCCAAAATTTGTTGTATACGCAGCTTTATTGAACTTGACCGAGCGACCACAAAACAACAATAACATGAACCTGTGACCACAAAACAACAATCTTATTCAAAACACTTTTGCATCCCAATGTTGTCCTTGAGTTTATGCATAGATGCCATGAATTGGACACTGGAACAACACTCAATAGTCAATACAATACTTTAGAATCAAAACACGATATAGTGTCTTGACTTTCACACAATGCTCATATCAGTTCCACAAGACGAGCAAAACCTTTATATCAATTCCAAACAGCTTGCACAAGTTTCAAACTGATACTTGGTATAGATACAGTCGCCAATCCAAGCATTCGAAATACACAATTCCCGTCTGCGTTACAAATACTAATTTTACATCAACGAGACGTATATTAATACCTTTTCACCCCCCAAAAGAATATTTCAAATGTCGTGGATGCAAACTTAACCTTCATTTGCTTCCTCTTTTATTTCATCGTTTGACTTCCATACAATGTCCTTCAAACCAGTTGAGAGGTTCTTGTAGAACTGTGCAATACAAAGAAGAAAAAAAATGTATTTAAGGCACTAGAGAAAAATACTAGTAGGTAATGCACCGGCAAATCAAGTTGGCAAAGATCCAATAGCCTCGAATAGAATTTAATCAGTTACTGACTTAATATGTAAATTATGTTTATCTCAAACAAAGTCAGTCATGTTTTTTGTTTGAACAAAAAGACATGAGAATTATACATCTTCCAAATCGGGTCATTTGGTTATAAAAATATGCTCTCTTCTTCCGGGTGCAAGGTCAGTTGACTCTTCCTTGTGCTATAGTTCGGTGTTTGTGTTCACGTTAACCAATTTGACAAAATATTACACATTCAACACGACCCATGAACACGAATTGCAATCCCTACATATGGGCGTGACAACACCGACTATATAGGTCAACCAAACCAATATCATGAGTCAGAAACTTCATTTTGCTGTTTACTCAAAATTGTAAGCAAAACGTCATTGGCAGCGTTTTGAGTCCGCACCAGTGAATCTAGTTCTTCAATATATGCAACGGCAAATATCAAATAGGCTTGGCAACATCCCATTCATAACTATAATACGAGCACTAATAAGAAAGAATGTTTACTTCATAGATAAGATTCTTTATTTTCTATAACTGAATGTGACAAGTGCACAAAGGATCTAATATCATACCTTGTGAAATTCAAGAGTATCTCCACCGGACTTCCGAAGCTCAACCATGAAAAGTGATGGTGCAACTTCATAGATCTGAAACAAAAAGATAAATTGAAAAACAAATTAAAACAAATAAATCTGATATTTTACAGATTATTTTAGCCGCTACAGATTTCGTGGATGAGGCATTAGGGATATTAGGGATGTGTACCTCTGTTGCAACAGCTAAATGACCCTTGCGTCCAGTTTTCTCCCCCAAAAGCTTCAACTGGTTTCGATGGAAATACATTTGTAACAAGATAGCAGCAAAAAACAAACAAAATCTAAAGACAATTCCATTGAGGATGATCAAATATCTTGGACAAGTAGGTAAGTAAGAAATACCTTGTAATTATTTTTCTTTACACCAAAACCCAGAGGTGTGGCAGTTTCCTCAATTTTTGAGATAATCTCATTAGCGGGACATTTAGATGTGAATCTTGTTTCTCGTTTAACAAGCCCCTGGTTATTGAAGGAAAAACAGCTGGTTTAGTTTTGATTACCATAAAAGTATAGAATAATTTTAATTTGTATAGCTACAAAATCAAGATGTTAATCAAGTATGCAGCAAAAGATGAAAATTTCCCCAGATAATCTAATCAGCGGTTATTTCAGAGGAAACAAACTATTATCAGCCATATACTACAAATTTATGATAAGACATGTAGAACCTAAGATAGGTAAAATATATTGAACAAGCTATAAAAAATGAGTATTAATATTCTTCGGCTTCTGTTCTTTTACAAGAAGTGGCAGAAATATGAGGATTCATGATGTGTCTTGTACAAAAGTGGAAATATGGTGTTTTAACCAGAAGAGCTACTCGGGTCAAAAAACTAATGTTACAACATACCATTTGTTTTTCGAAAAGACTGCCGAGGTTTAGACCCTGAGATGTAGAGATGAGCTCAAAAGCATTCATCGTGACAGGATTAGAAGAAGCCACAGGTTCTTCTCGCCTCTCTACAACAAGGTTTGTAGAATCCTGCACGTGAAGTAGAGCAAGTGAAAAATCAAATCATATTGAAAACCACTGAATATATCTTTGTTTAATCAAAGATAGTGCAATAAAAATAAATAATAAAACTTACCCCTGATTCATTGAAAATAGCATCCACATCATCAAGACTTACATCAGCTTCTTCAAATTTAGTGGGCTTATACCCTTTTTTGAACCATTCATTCTCAATTACCTCAGCAATTGTTATGCGCTGTATGACAAATTAGAACTGGTTTAAGAACATAGGAGACTTCAATTTTTTTCAATAAAGAAAACAAGAAGTTCAGCAGAAAAGAAAAAAAAAGAGAAGAAAAATAAAACTCACTGTCGAGGGATTAGGATCCAGGATTCTTTTGATTAGTTTCTTGACACTTGAAGAGAACCAAGGAGGACACGAGAAGTCGGCCTTGTGTATCTGCAATCACATGAAGTCCTATATAGCATGGTTACAGTTTCTTATATGTATATAACACAGTAAACAAAAACTTGCAGAAATGGATGGATAAACTGGATAGTATATTTCTCGATTTGAAAAATATACATACGTCTTTCTAAAAATCGGAGATAAACCCTACAAAATAACTCCATAAACCAAGTCCCTACAAGTATGCACAAATCATGAGCTAATGTACCAGATACTCATTGAGTATACTCCACTGAAGCATGATCCAGAAGATATGAGCAATTTTGTCGCAAAACCATATCCCAAGAGGTACGTAGCTGTAATTACTTTTATGAGTACAACATAAATAATATTTTTCTGGGTAGACACACATAAATCTACTATCATATTGATCAACTACTACAACCAGTAAAGCTTTTTTCATTTATCATGGGTACAAAATCAACATACATGAGAGCAATGAATCTCACTTATTCTTCAACCAAGAGTAATCTCTCAGCAATACACTTGATTCAGTTCTAGTCAACCAAACTAGGTAATGTGTTGACCAAAAAGGTATGACGTGAGGAAATGACACTTGTAATAGAATACATACAGTAAATCTAACTGTAAGTTTCAGTACACGGCAATAAGCATACATAAGTGAAAAATATAATTATTCATTTGATTTGTGTACTTGGAAAGCAACATTAACCATAGCAGAGGTATAAGTGTAAAATTAAGCAAACTGGGAAGGAAAATAACTTCCACAAGAAGGGCAGTGCAGAAACATGAAGAAACCAACAATCACCTTCTTGTACAAAGCCACAATATTGGAATCTTCAAAGGGCAAATATCCAGCCATAAGGACGAAAAGGATCACACCACACGACCAAAGATCTGCCTTGGCTCCATCGTATCCTTTATTGTTGATCACCTACAAGTTTCGAAAAATGGGCTACACTGATATGCAAACACAAAAGCATAAAACAGCAGGAAGCATAAGAGAAGCTTGTATACCTCCGGAGCAACATAATTTGGTGTTCCACATGTTGTATGAAGTAAGCCATCTTCCTAAATGAGGTAAGTTAAATATCATCAATTAAATTCTCATATCAAGAAACAAATCGGCAATGGCTTGAAAACAAGGAGAGCAGTGTGGCAACAATGTGCAAAATAAAGAACAATCCTAACTTTTGGGTTCACCTTAACTCCTAATAATACTAAATATGAATGAGTTCATAGTAATTTACTTTTTAACCGAGACAACAAGTCATATACTCACTCGAACTTGCTGAGGTAGAGCACTCAATCCAAAATCAGAAACTTTAAGATTTCCATTTGCATCCAGCAGTAAATTCTCAGGCTGCAATATGCAAACCATGTAGATTGTAAATAGTTAAATAGTGGATAATAAGACAGTCATACAGACCAAAAAGAAATGCAATTATAATGGCATCAGTATCACCATTGAAATAGAAAAGTAGTTTGAAGTCATTTAATATAGGAAGAAAAGGATCTTCAAAGAAATGTGTTAAAGTTTGAATTTTTTTTATATTGGGCTTCTCATAAGGGATTCAGCTTCCCTTACTACAAGGTAAACCTTGATCATAGGGTTTGGCTTTCACCTTTATAAAAAACATCCTTTTAAAGGTGGTAATTATTTTCACCACTCCCCCTCACTGCGAGCCTCACATCTCCTCTTATCGTGGAATCAGCACGTGCACAATTGGGAGAATTTTTTACTAAAGCATTCCCCTCGTGTGTAGGCATTTTCCTTCAAAACTTGGGCCACTACATGTATGTGCTTCTACATGTGGACCAGAGACTTCTAAGGGAGGCAACAGAATCGGGTCACGGCCCGGATCAAAACTTAGTCTCATACCATACCGTTGAGCATATGCTAGTAGTTACGTAGGAAAAGGAGATATTCTGACCTTTAGGTCTCTATGGAAAACGCCTCTGCTATGGCAATAATCTACAGCATTAATGAGCTGCTGAAAGTACCGCCTTGAATCTTCCTCTTTCAGCCGTCCTTGACTAGCCTAGAACAAAACAACAGAAAATACAAAGCAATTTACATAGTCATGTCTTGCTTTTCTACAACTACTCCCAAATTGCATACATAAACTTTTCATCAAAAATAAAGCCCATACTAGTGACTTACAATTTTGTCAAAGAGTTCACCACCAGTCACAAATTCCAAAACAATGTATATCTTAGTTTTGCTGGCCATAACCTGCATTAAGATTACTAATTTTAACTAACCAATTATAAGGATCAGCTAATATTATGTAATTCGAAAACAGAAATTCACATACTTCTGTCTAACCTCATACATGCGGATTACATTTGGATGTCTAATTAGTTTCATCGTCGAAATTTCTCGTTTGATCTGAAAACCCACAGAAGCAAAACTAATATACAGTAAGGGACAATTTTATACACAAACCCAAAATATCCAACTTGCTCAACATAAAATGAACTATTCTTACAATACTTCTTCAAATTCAGCAAATTATTTCACTAATTAACAAAACAAATAAAAAAACAATAGTATAGTATTTACACTGCAGCCATTGAACTTTCTAATAAATTTCAAGTATACCATATACTTCAAAAATATTTCATTACAGCCTCGTTACAATTTTAGTTTAGTATAACCAATATTTTAACAATTCTTTTCAAATCACCTTTTAATAATTTCAAAAAACACCAAATGTTCCAATAAAAATCATGTAATTGCCTTCGCTCAAAATTCTACAATTTCAAGTATACCAAAAAAAATCCAAATAAACCCAAAAAAAATTAAAAACTCGGTTTTATAAACATGCTCAACTTAATTTTGGTTTGATAAAAAAACCTTGCTTAACAAAAATGTTTTAAAAAAATACATTCACATCGAATTTGTCAAAAAAGTTCAAGCAATTTTGCATTCAATTTCACTAATTGAACACAACAAAAAAAATTTAATAATAAATTTAATATAATCTTATTGATCTTAGCATCAAATTTTATAAATTAAAAAAATAATATGATCGTACCTGACCGATCATTTTATGCTTGAGAACCTTCTCTTTGTCGAGAATTTTGATCGCGACGCTATCGCCGGTCTCGATATT